>JAJOOO010001395.1:0-140158 GCA_029582685.1 Solanum piurae | reverse complement strand
GAAATCATTAATACCTGGAGTTTAGTCATATGATCCAAACATTGTGGAATTGCTCCCCTCAAGTTGTTTCTTGATAAATCAAGATACAATAAGTTTTGCAAGTTTCCAATCTGATAAGGAATGGAACCAGTAAGGTAATTGTTTTGAAGCTGCAAAGCTATCAACTCAGTCCAATTGGTAATGAGATCTGATGAGACCTCACCAGAAAGAAAATTATCGGACAACGCCAACTGAGATAACTTGATCAAAGAGGACAAAGATATAGGCAATGTTCCTTGCAGAGCATTCTCTGCTAGAGCCAAATGAGTGAGGTTTGTACAAAGGCCTAACTCAGAAGGAATGGTTGAGTTCAAATGATTCTTTCGAAGATCAAGTTGTTGAAGATTTCTAAGTTTGCCTATAGAAGATGGAATCTTCCCTTGAAATGAATTGTTGAAAAGTACAACAACTTCAAGACTAGAGGCATTGCCAATATTCGATGGTATCGATCCACTAAAGTTGTTGCCATTGAGAATGAAACTCGTGAGACTCGGAAATGAAGTGAAGTCAAGGTCATCAAGAGAGCCTGAGAGTGTTGCATTAGAAAGATTGATCTCCGAAATTGTTCCATCAGCATTGCAGGCAATGAATGCCCAATTACACAAGTTTTCGAGGTTCAAAATGGACCATGAATCCAATAAGGAAGTAGAAGATAAGTTACTACTCTTCCATTTGATAAGAGCTTCAGCTTCAGTTCTTGCTGATGATGTGATTACTCTTAATGGAAGTGAAAAAAGAAGTAGAAGAATGTAAATGAATGTACTATGAGAAGTTGTCATGTCTAATATAGTAAGTATTTGGTTTCAATAACAATGCAATTTTTATGAGCTTTTAAATGAAAGAGGGATAAAAAATCAATCATATCTAAGATGTATATATAAAGAACAAAAAAGGAAGGGTGGTGTGGAGTGGTAAGTACTCTTCATCCTAAGAAGTTTTGGCTTTGATACGGAATCACCTTTGCTAGGGAACACTTTACCTCTCAATATAAAGAATAGAAAAGAAAGGGTTGTGGTGGAGTGATAAGTATTCTTTCATCCTTAACCAAAGATCTCGGGTTTGATACAGAATCGCCTTTGTTAGGAAGTGTTTTACCTCCCAATATAAAGAACAGAAAAGAAAGGGTTATGGTGAACATAAAAGAAAGGGTTGTGGTGGGGTAGTAAGTACTCCTTAATCCTTAACCAAAGGTTTCGGCTTCGATCCGGAATCGTCTTCGTTAGGCAGCGCTTTACCTCCCAATATAAAGAACAGAAAAGAAAGGGTTGTGGTGAACAGAAAAAGAAATGATTGTGGTGGAGTGGTAAGTATTCCTTCATCCTTAACCAAAGGTCTCGACTTCAATACGAAATTGCATTTGTTAGGGCCGTTTTACCTCTCAATATAAAGAATACAAAAGAAAGGGTTGTGGTGGAGTGATAAGTAATTCTTTAGGAGCGGAGCTATCCTAGGGCAAGGGATGTCAAGCGACACCCCCATCGTAGGAAAATTACATTGCATGTATAAGTCAAAATTTGATTTAATAAATATATATATATATATAAGTGTTGACACATCTTGACATAAGTTGAAGGTTTAGTGTAGTGGTTAAGGAGTTGCAAAAGTTGTTTGAGGTTGTATGTTCTATCCTTGATAGCCTTAAGAAAAATTCTGGTTCCACCTTCATCCTTAACCAAAAGTCTCGAAAAGAAAACAGAAAAGCAACCGATAATAGTGGAAAGGTACAAGGCCTACTAGTCCAACAACAAATTTTGGATTCACAGAATGGAAAACGTAATTTATCAATAAAGGCCAAAGAGATTGAGGAAATAAGATCTATCGAACAATTTGAATAGAAAAAAATGACATTTTTTATCTCTTCTATGTGAATTGAAGGTCTCTTATATTGAACAATTTTTTTTATTAATAAAACATGTATTCGATAAAAATTAATAAATGATCTCTTATATTGAACAATTTTTTTATTAATAAAATATCGATTAGATAAAAAAGATTAAAATCTCTCGTAAAAGTGTCGTATTTTTTTTAAAGGAGTAGAAAATTATTTTTCCCCAAGAAACGTGTTTTCTCTATATGTTGCGGTGCCCCTCTTTAAGTGCAAATTTGGCTGCTCGCTCTAATTCACACTTCAACAATTTTTTTGTTTGTTTGAATTTTATTAGAGAAAATTGTCATTCTCAAGTCAAATTTGGATTGTTATATTTTTGTCTTTTTTTTCAAGGCTTAATGTATCGATGTACTTTTAAAGTTGGCACAAAATTTTATTTAGATACTTAAATGAGCGATGTTTATTTTAAACACCTCATATAGAATCTTATTGTGTTATTTTAACACTTTTCGCTGACATGACATGGTGAGTGTAATACACTCAAAGTCGGCGCGTGAAGGGCTTTTTTTTCAGGCCAAAAAAATATTTTTTAAAAAACGATTCATCTTCTTCCCTCTTTCTTTGTGATTATTATCTCATCCACCGCACACCATCAACCCACCACCGATGCATCATCGCCATTAATCTTATTACGATCGAAGTAATTTTTATTTTTTTCAGATTTGAAAATCACCACAACCATCATCATCTTCTCATTCTGTTTATTTAGATCCAACAATTAAATTTCAACGCCACGAAATAATTACTTTTTCCTTGTTCACGTATTTGAATCTTCTGCACATACGAGAAATGCAAAATAAATAAATTAGTTCTTCCATTGTTAGTTAAAACTGATGCTTTTAGAAGTAAAGAAGAGAAAAAATCGTGCTATTGTAAATTATTTTTTTCAATGTAATTAAATTCTTTTGAAAGTGTTTCTTAAAAAGACGATATAGGAATGGAAAAAGGGTTGAGGTTGGGGTGGGTGGGGGGTAAAGAGGATGATCTAGTGGGGTGGAGAAGACGAGGGTGAGTTTCTTGAAAATTAGAAGTGGTGAATTTCTTTTTAAAAAATAATTGTTATTTGAGTTTAAAATGCCACATGTCAAGTCAATGGTCATTTTTCTTTCTACTTAAAAGTCATTAGTTGAAAATTATTTTTTAAATATATGACATGTGCCCTTGTTTAATTCGTCACTTTGACACGCCATCGACGAGTGTATCATACACACTTTGAATTTTTGGATGATTGTTAAAAAAATGTCAAAATAACACAGTAAAAGTCTACATAAAATGTCTAAAATGAACAAAACTCAATTAAGGTGTCTAAGTAAAACTTAGTGCCAACTTTAAGGGGTCATCGATGGGTTAGACTTTTTTTAAAAATTATTTTTATTCATGTGTTCCACATCTATATATTTTGTTTTTCGTAAAGGGTTAGAAAATCATTTCTCCAAAGAAACATGCTTGCTCCATATGTTGTGGCGCCCCTCTTAATTGCAAATTCGATTAAACCCTCTCATTCACACCTAAACTATTTCTAATTTGTCTGTTCATATTTTATCAGAGAAAATTGTCATTCTCAAGTTAAATTTAGGTTGTTATGTCTTTGTTTTTGTTTTTTATCTCTTCTTATTTTATCCATGTGTTACACATTTACATTTTCTTTTTTAAGTAAACAAGTTCTATCATAAAATCCTTGAAAAAAGAAAACAAGCTTAAAAAGGCGTAGATAAATGATATTCTAATAATTCAGGAACGAAACTAATATTTGCATCAATATTACTTCTTCATTATAAAATGACAAACCACATATCATAGTTGATATGCTGAATTTTTTATACAAAGAAACTAGAAAGTTACCACATGATATTTACCTACACTAATTTAATACATGAATAACTCCCTTCTTAACCAGAAGTCAGATAACACCTAAATTTTTTATTTTATTTTTTTTACAAATTTTATTTGAATGTAATAAATTAAAAGTTGTCAATGGTTGAGAATGTTGGGAGAAGCTCCTTCATAAAATACTCAGAAATTTGGTAATAAGCTGATTCTGTTGGATGAATACTATCAAAGAAAACATATTGTGAAGTATGTGAACAAACTTGAGATTTTTTTGTACATAAGGGTCCTGTTTCTAATAATCCACTTCCACAACAACCTCTTTTTGTTTCTTCAAATCCTGTCATAATTATGTAAAAATTAAGATAATGTAAAAATAAAAATTAAAAGACATTAATTTAATTTAGATTAATAAGAAGAAAAAAAAAGTGATTTTGGGGAGGTTTGTAAAGTACTTTTACCATTTACTTTTATTTGTTCATTATAATAAAAAATATATTTTCAGGTTTACTTGTTCACTAAAGTATATTAAGAGATTTTTTTTTTGTTTCACTCATAAGATTAACTATGGTAATAGTCATGAGTATGATTTTGATAAAAAAATGTTCAACTAATCACTTTGTGTGGCCACTCTACTAATAAGTAAAAATTACCTAAGATATATATTAATAAAATAATAAATACTCAATGAAACAGATAAAATATGTATAAATTAATCTGAACATTATTTTCATTGAAACGAGCCTTGGTTGAAATTGTAATATGATAGTTCCCACATTTGTCAAAAAGGATTTTGTTTGGTATTTAAGACAAAACTATGTATTTAAAAAGAATCATTGTATATACCATACTTTAAAAAAAATAATCATTAACTAGATAGATAACATAGATCAAAGATAGTATAAACAAGATTGATGATGTACTCACAGAAAGATTTTCTAATTAAGACAAGAATAACGTCAATCATAATATGAAAAATGTACGGAAGTCGCTTTGACTCTCCAAAAATAATATTATATTTATACCAAATTTTCTAAAGAAAATATGATTTATAAAGAAATTGATACGTTTTTAGTAATATTTATGAAGAATTCGAACAACATAATTGAAAGCTTACCATATTGATGTGGATTATTGATGAGATGTGATAAAGGAGTGTATATATCAGAATAAAGTATTTTGCTTCCTCTAAGTTGTTCTTGTAAATGTGGCAATAATTCTTCAAGTTTTTTATTATAAGATTGAGAATCTAAATTCTCTTTTTCAATACAAGTTCTATGGAGTGGAGATTTTGCTGTCATTTGAATTGGAAGGCAACCAATTGGAGGTAGCCCACTCACTATAATATTACGACATCCAAGTTCATAAAGTTCCTAGTAAAATAAGATAAAAAATATTCTATAAGTTTCATGTACTAAAAAAATAAAAATAACACAACTATATCAATTATAAGGTAATTATGGGGACATATATATATACGTATAAACATCAACCATAGAGAGTGATTTTGACACTATTAGATCGTATATAAGATTTGACTTTCATAAAAAAAGTAAGATATATAATCTAGAAAATAAGATAAGTTATATGTTATAATACATATATAAATGTGATGTAATGGTGTAAATTATTCACAAAAAAATGTTTAGAAAGGGGTGATAAGAAGATTGAGATGTCAATGCTATTCAGGTGATTTCTTTTCATCGATCTAAAAATCTAAGTTTTTCAAAATAAAGTTGTTATGACATCTGTATTGGTGGCAAGAAATAAGTATATGGTGAAATAATCAAAATGTGTACAAGTACAGTAACACTCTAGAAAAATTAAACACGAAAAAAGATATTGAAGCCTTAGACATTGGTGACATCTTTTAAAGTCGTGAAATCTTGGTTTGAAGTGAATAATACACTAACGCTATTACATGCTACAATAATGTAATCCGAGTATTATAGTCATAAAACATTGCATTCCAATGCACAAAACTTCTCACATTTACATAGGATCCAACTAAAAGTCACACCCCAAGAACATATAATATAAACAACCTATATATTATGATGCAAGTATCAACAACGGATTTAATGACTCGACTTGTGATTAGTTTATTACATGAAATATAGATGTGATAGAGAATTTACCTTGACAAAACATTGCACCTTGTCTAGAAGAAAATCTTGATACTCCTCCAAACTAAATTCAAGCCTTCTTGTTGGAACATCATAGAAATTAAAAATAAAATCATTACTCCCTGAACTAACCATAACCAAAGCACCTTTCACAATTCTTTTTTTTTCTTTTTCTCCAAAATAATCTTTCAATTTCTTCAAATACTCTTTAAAATATTCTAATTGTTTTCTCATTGAAATTACCCCTGAAATTAAACTTGTTAAATCATCATATCCTGATCCAGCTGATCCAAAAGAAACTCCACTTCTATAATCATTTTCCAATAAATTTGGATTTAAATATGGTGGCACACCATATTTTTTTAATTTTAATAAAATTGCCAATATGTCTGGTACAATTTTTCCATTTGAAAATCTACCTGTTGATACATGATTAAAATAGTCTTTTCCATAAGGTAAATGATTGCTTTTGAATAAAGTAAATATATAATTGTTATTTCCGGTGTCAACTGTTGAATCACCAAAAACAAGAATTGATGTAAATTTGGGCATGGACTGACTTTTAATTGTGTTAAACAAAAAAGGGGCAAAAAATAAGAAGAAGAAGAAGAAGAACAAGAGGGAAAAAACTTTAGGTGCCATGGCTCAAAATTAAGAATTGAACAATTTTTTTTGTAGTTTTTATGTTCACTCCAAGAAGAAAAATTAATATTCATGGGCTTTTGATGGTTTGAAGATATGTTGTTATGTACACAATTATTATATATTTATAGGAGATAGTTTTCTTGATTAAACTAGTAGTAGCAATTTTCTAAGGAAAGGAACAAATTTTGTTATGACTTTATGAAAATGATATATTTTTTTGGTAAACTTACTAATATATAAGGTCCGGTCAAACTTATTTATCAATATGATCGAAATATACATTGACTATTTATATTATCGGTATAGGTATGCATATTATATGTATATTATAATTGAATATACAAAATTTATACAGTAGCTGAATACATATTTTATAAACTAGATCACTCAAAAACATTGGACTGCGATTATTCCTTTTTTATCTTTAATTTTCTTGTTCATTTTTTTTAACAAACCAAACAAGAACACACAATTTTTCTTCTTTACCTTAATCCCTTTACAAGTTATTATATTATAAACAATGGAAAGTGTGGAAAAGCTTGTTGTATATTTGAATGCTTCTTTGATGGAGAATTTAAAAGTATTTTTTTAATTACCTTCTAATATAAGTATTTAAAAGTATGATTATGGAAACATTCATGTGTCAAATTTTCACAAAATATAGTAATCTTAAAGGATTTTGGATTACCATTGTTTAGTTGCTTTAAAAGGCAAAACTTCTTAGAAATGACCCTCTTATCTATATAACCAAAATGCTTCACATTATATATTATATGATTCTTCGAGGATGGATTCATTTAAACCCGAGAAACCCCTAAATACGCCCCTGGTTGGAGCAGAGAACCATGGTCCTGTTATTATTAGTTACTTTTTAGACCGTCCTAAAATATAGTAGCCTAAATGTATATGTTATGTATATCAAGTATAAATATACATATTTACCTATTGCATACATAAATATGCATATTGTATATATAATCAAATGTATATTGATTTGCAGGACCATTTTGATACATGCAAGAAATTTCATTAAGAACGTTCAACATATATACATGAATACGTAATAGTTAATCTATATACACAATATGATTTTTCGGAAAAGGATTCACACTTGAATCTATGTAGCTCACATTGCTACATGCCTATTTATACTAAGACACTTGATTTGCACATTTTTTCTCTAATACTACTCTAAACCTTATAACTGAAAATGACAAATGAATTTCGAATAACATACTGTAAATTTTCTTTTCAACTAAGCGCGTTTTTTTGGTGGAGCAACAGATGCAGAGCCTCGCGTAAATGCTTCCATTATAGGCACGGGATGCAGTAAGTTATTGGCGACGGAGAGGGGTAAAAATGGAAATTGACTTCCTGTTGACAACATTGGGGAAAAATTGGAGCAATACATATTGCTATAAGTAAAAGATTTTCCAAAACCTAAAAAATAGCCAATTGCTCCCATGTAAGGATTAAAATGCAGAGTACTCTGCATTATTTGGTTTCTCCCTGCAGCTACTAGGGTCGATGCACGGATTCTATCCATTGACATCACCTAGCAAGCAAGCAAGCATGCAGTAGCAGAGTCAGAAATGTTAACAAGAGGAGCATTCAAAAGATGCAACAAAAAACTAAATTATAATAAGAGGCCTCAATGACGGATATTCAACTGAATCTTTTTCTAAACTACTAGTAACGAGGAGGGAGTTACCTGGACTTGGTGTTGTAAGGCTTGAATGTATAGTATGGCTTGATCAAGTACTGAGGCTCTATCTGACTGATCAAAAGAGCAAATATTTAGTTCAACTTTCGACTTCAAATCAAATGAAAGCGAGGTTGTGATAAAGGAATTGAAACAAATTAAGAAAACGCGTACAATATTATGAAATAAATTGATAGCTTCCTGTCATTTCGAGACAAATGCTGATTCTAGTACACATATTCTTCCGATTTAACTAAAAATCTTCGTTCCTTCACCTTTAATTATTTCGATAGGTAAAGAACGACTTATTTAGGAGTAATTATCGAATGAACTATAGTAAATACAAAACAATTAAGATGAATAAGATAATACCTTGTTACAATTAGGGATTAGTTCCTCCAGTACCTTCATCTTTTTCGCAATCTTGTATCTACGTTTCTGCGCGATGAGGAAATTGAGACGTTCAAAGTTAAATAGCTTGTAAATTTCAATAGTATGTCGCTCTTTTTTCAAAGAGACTGAAATGAAATATGTGTCACGTAATTTGAAATAGAGGGTGTACCTTGCTTAAATTGGTTATGAGGAACTTTTATAACTCTACAACTTAGATAAAGTGTTTAATTAAGAGAACAAATTAAACAAGGTAATTAATTTCTAAGAATACTAACCCTCTCATTCATTTTATGCATTTCTACACAACTTGTTTTTGAATATTGGTGGAAACCAACTTCATTTCTTCTTGATGTAATCCCACTTCCATTATTAGTCTGATAATAAATAAGATTAGTACTATAATCACAAATCAAATCATAATAAAGTGAAAACTAATTAAACCACAAGCACAATGCATTTAGATATGTTTTGAGTTACTTATATCCTGTTTGATCAAGCTTCTGAATTATTAAAAGTGAATATTTTATTTATAAAAAAAATGCTTATTTCAGAAAATTGACGTGTTTGACTAATTAGTGTTTTTGAATTGTAACTAAAGTAATTCTTCAGAAGCTAAAAAGACTTCAACGGAGTGACGTAATCAAGCCAGTGTGTGTCTACAAACACTTATTTAAACCTTAAATAACTCAAAAAATCGATGTACACTTAAAGATAGTTTTTTCTCCAAACACCCTTTTGAAATATTGGTCAAGCATATAGAACTATTGTAATATTGACAAAAAAAAAACATTTATTTTAAATTGAATAACCAAACACAAATTGCTATCCACATAATTTTTCAAACAAGAAATAAATTTAAAAGCTTGATCAAACAGACTATAAGACAACTGACTTGTCGTTATATCATAAGAGGGACTTTAAAAACTCACATCAAATTCATACACTAAATCTTCACCACATTTTCTCTTTTTCCCTCTTGACTCTTTATGTAGATTTTTTTCAAGAGAGGGTTTTGATGAGTAATTAGTCCCATATTTAGACACATGATTTTCCACCCCAGGGACACCTAAGGTTAGTAGAGTTTGTGGTGATATTGGATGGTCCCAAATCTTTTTTTGATGGACATCATCACTAACTAATTCACATGATGAAGAATCAAAACTTAATTTCCACTTAGACATTTGGTGTGGTCAATATACTTTAAGAGAGATAAAATAGATGGAAAAAAAACTTGGTTGGAATAAATGAAACAAGAGATATGGCCAAGTGAAGATAAATATATAGGCAAATGGTGGGGGTGGGGGGCAGCCAACCCTCTTAGGAAGTAATTTGACATGCGAAAGGTGCACGATATAACGGAAAAGGTTCAAAAATATCTTTTAATGTATTGAAATGATTCAAAAATATTCTTTTACTTATTGAATTAAAAATGTCATTCAATCTACCTATTGTGAAATAACAACTGATGTGATATAAATTATTTTTTTAATTAAATTATAGTATTATTTTTATTAATTCATGTGTAATTAAATCTAAATTCATTCACAATCATATTATTAACTTAAATCTAATTTTAAAAAAGCTCCTTCATTTTATTCCTTAAATTGATTTCTTTAAAATTGAAATGGAACTCTATTATCTATATTTTAATTTGGTTTGCATTTTTTTTAAGAGCATTTTTGACACTTTTTCATTATAAATTTCGTTCGATAATTTGATTTTATGTTTTAAAATATTAGATGTTGCTATATCGTATTAATTCAGTATGATTTGATGTTTTTAAGTTTGACCAATAAGTGTGGTACGATAAATTATCGTAATTTATTTGATTTAATTTATATATAGTAGAGAATTATGACTTCGACATTTCAAGAAGAGTGTAAAGTATATCATATTAACACCTTGTTCATACAAAAATATTCAATAAAAACAAAACAATTCCTTTCATTAATTAATTTTCATAGAGTCATTTCATGAATCTTGCTTTAATTGCATTTATTTTGAGTATTCTATCCGAAACATTCTATTTGTAAATATGACTATTATGATAAAATATTTATATTAATTATTATTTCTTTAAAACATGCAAAGACCAAAATAAATGAAAATATAATGGTGAAAAAAACTAAAATAATGGTTACAGAAATCCTTAAAATATTATGTTCAAAATACCTAAAATCATGGTTACATCAGAACTTAAAAATATTATGGTGAAAAAAAAAAATCATGGCTACACAAAACCTTAAAATATTATGTGAAAATTAAACCTAAATCATGGTTACGTGAAAAATATTATGGTGAAAAAACAAAATCATAATTACGTAAAAAATATTATGGTGAAAAAACAAAATCATGATTACGCAACGTAACATACTCCAACATAATAAAACTTTGTAAACATAACAAAAAATCAATTCCAAGCATAAATATTTCGAAATAATTAAAATTAAACCTCAATTTCCGCAACGTAACATACTCCAAATCTTGCAAGGAACTATACTTCTCCTTTCAACATCTTCAATATCAAAATCAAGAAAAAATTGATCAAAATTTCAACATTATGAATTTTGAATAATTGTACTCTAAATTCAATATTCATATATATTTGAAAAAACGTTTTGATATAAATATTCTATTTAACTTAACGTTACTGAATTCAATCAAAAACTCATACTCAACCTTCTAACTCCGGCCCGAATACAAACGACCTTTGGAGATTCAAAAAGACTTCATTCATCTCGACGACTTGCATTTTTGTCTGTATGACTAACATCATGGTTTTATGTGCCTCAAGACAACATAATTGTGGCAAAAATATTTATAGCCAAAAAATATTTATTTTCTTCTTTATATATAATGGGAATTTTGAGATTTGTGCCAATATTTTTTTTAAAAAAAGAAGCCGAAATATTCTGACACGTGTTAACTTTATCCTTTATGTTTTAGCAAGTTCTTTAATCTGTCATTTCTAGCTTTTTCTAGAGGATAAATAAATTCTGGTATTTGGTCCTAATTTCTATTTTGACATTATTGAATTTTAAAAAGATATGAATAAAAAATAAAATAATTTTTTTATCAAATAGAAAAAGCTAAATGACAAATAAAAGGGGCTTCTTTGTTTTTTTGGAGCTTCAAATGACAAAACTATCCTGAACTTCTACTCAATGTCACATAACTCCCACCTTTTGCAATATGATCCCTAAAAGGCATTTTGGTAAATTTGCTAAAAATATTGTTTGCCAAAAACTGATCTCATCGTACTTTCTCTATAATCTTTTTGCACACTTGGACCAATTTGCCCATATCATCATTCATCATTATGTATTCTAACCATTTCCAACTGAAAAAAATACTTAACAATGTTAGAATTGTTAGCTTAACTGTTTCAATTTATACTATTCACTTTTCTTTTTAGTCGGTCTTCATAAGATTGTTATATTTTTATATTTGGTAATAATTTAATTTAAAATGCTCATTTTTTTCATAATGAAATGATTTATAGTCACATAAATATTTTAAAATTATTTTAGACTATAAGTTTCATAAATTTTTATTTTTGTTTAAACTTCATATCAAATCAAACTACATTACATAAATTGGGGTTAGAAGCAGACACCCCTTTTCGACATATTTGCTTCTAGCTGAGCATTTTTATGAAATTTATGTGCTTTCTTCATTTTAATTTGTATGTTTTACTTTTCTTTTTAGTTTGCTAAATATTTGAAAATTACATAAAAAAATACTATAAATCACAATAATTAACAACTTAAAATATTTTAAAGAAATATAAAAAAAAAAGATTGACTCTCAAAATTCCATTGATACAACATAAATTGGAATGGAGGAAATAACATTTATAGTATTTTAAGATATTGTAAAAAGTAATACTATAAATCACAATAATTAACAATTTTAAATATTTAAAAAATATTTAAAAAAAAAAAGTAGTTATCTCTTAAAATTCAATCAGACCTGCACCTATATTATTTACAAATTAACTTCTTTTTGGATGACGGTATCTAACAAAAAAATGACTTCTTTTCACGGTGTTAGATGAAGTGAGTGAATCATAGGGAAAATAATAGTATTAAAAACACTTAACACTTACCTCACAAAGTAAAAACAATTTTAAAATTAGTAATTTTATAGTAATAAATACAAGATATAATCAACATATCTATTAGCCATTCAAATTTAAATAATTACGTCTCAAATTTTTAATTAATTTTACTACAGTTTATATATATTAGTTATGAAAAACTACGCAGATAAGCAAACATATACTAGTTAATTAGCTAATATAGTTATAGTTTGAATTAATTACAACTCACAGCTTAATTTTAGATGTAATTATGTCGCCTCTCTCCTCTTTTATACATATACAAATACAAATTATACATATACATATACAAATATATGACACATATACAAATACATTTAGTCTCTCTCCACTCTCTGTCCTCTCTTCTCGCTCTCCTAATCTCGCTCGTCTCTCTCCTCCCTCTCCCGATCTCGCTTGCCAGATATAAAAATACATATGTATACCAGTTACATATATAATTATCTAACAAATATACATATACAACTCGCTTCTCTCCACTCTCTTCCCTCTCTCGCTTGCCTCTCTCCTCCATCTCCCAATCTCACTCGCCTCTCTCCTCCATCTCTCAATCTCGTTCGCCAGATATACAAATATACATATACAATTCGTCTGTCTCTACTCTCTCCCCTCTCTCGATCGCCTCTCTCAATCTCGCTCACCTCTCTCCTCCTCCAAATCTCGCTCGCCAGATATACAAATACATATGCATACCATTTACATATATACAATTATTTGACAGATATACATGTACAGTTCGATCAATATACATTTACAATTCGCCTCTCTCTACTCTCTACCCTCTCTCACTCGCCTATCTCCTCCCTCTCCCAATCTGGCTCGCCTCTCACCTCCCTCTAACATGTAGCTATGAATCTAATTAGCAAACTATAACTATGGAGCATAATTAAGTTATCTGTAAGTGACTTATGCGAAAATTCCCCTATTAGTTATATTTATTCTTTTTCCATTACTTAAAAATTTTAGACTTTTAAAGCTACTTATTTTTGTATAATTTATGTTAATTAATATTGTATAATTTGTATTTACACTTATTCTTAAGAAGATTAAGAAACATCTTTTTTTTTAAAAAAAAATCTTAACAAAATTTAACCTTTTATGGGCACATATAATGAAATTCCTCATTATCTATGACTAAGACCATATTTTTAAACCACATATATTCGGATTAATTCACACACTAATTCATATATTTTGTTTATCTTCTATTAGGTACTAGATAATTTTTGCCCGGGCCCAATGTTTACCTTATTATTAGGTGTTTTATTCATAGATAAGTCTTCATGTACTATTTATTAAGCTAGCTCATTATTAATACTTTCACAAGTTTTTGTCATTTAAAATTGCATCAGGTTGTTATAACAACTTTGAGTAATATCAACCATACTCCATGACTCAAGCGTGTTAAGAGTAAACAATATAACGTAATTGATTTTGAAACGAACTTAATCATTATAATGAAATACTATCATACGCATTTTTATTTATCCCAAGGACTAATTCGTAATTCTAACTGGTTAATTAGCGACTGTGTAGTCAAACATTTTGTATTTCCAAATTTGTTGTCTAATGAATGGAACTTTCTTACTTTCCAAATTTAGTGCAAGTTACACATGAATAACACAAACATATGTGGATTATTTTTGAAGAATTTGCTACTTTGCATATATAAATAATGTGTGTCGGTGTACTACGGGTAATGTATGTTAACAATTTAAAATCATGTTATTGTTTCAACAATTTCTAAATTTGTATTCTAACACAAGCTTGTATAAAATACAAAATTGATAAATATTATGTCCATCTACAATCGAAGGAAGAGGTGTACAAATGGATGTAGGTCATCATGAAGCATATGTTTGAGTATTTCCTCTTCCATTGACAAATACATTGAATTTTGAGTTGTTGCAATATATTGAATTAAATTAGAAGGTTTCCAAATTATGCCCTATATATATAGAGAGAGAGATGATCACTTGACTACTTCATTTGTTGGCTGAGGAATTAAAAATGGTTCGAGCAAACCATGGGGAAACAATTGAATCGACTCTTGCTATTTTCATATCTAATAAGAGGACATAAGCTTCCAACTAATCTCCATGGGAGATGGCATTGGTGCTACAAACCGGAGGAGATCTGAGTTTGAGGAGCTATGATCTGAGTGTTTTTTTCATTTTTCAACTGTGAAGCTCAATAAATTTGGGAGAACAAGCTCCCTACAATGCAGATGTAATAATAGATAAGACACACATCTACTCTTGGCATTTGTGATGGACAAACCAACCACCCACAATTGGAGTTCCAAGGGCTTAAACACAATGAACTCGAAGCTGCAAAGTAACAGAAAACAAAATCATTTTTCCCTATTCCCTTCCCTTGCCAACAACTAACTACCAGAAATAAAAATATGGCCTTCTCAGTTACAGTTGAATTGGGCATTCAACACAAAATCTCCAGTAGTAAAGCAGCATAATATCTATGCACACATATACGTCACATCAATTTATTTGACGAAAACACAATTTTAAAAGTATCTATTGAGAACAATAAGGAGGACCATCTGACCATGTATGGTCATTCAAACTTGCAAGTAAGTAATCAGAGTACAAGACTTCCAAAACTCTGCATAACTAATGAGTTAAATTGACCATTATAGTACAATGCATAGACAAGTGTCTTTGGAGGGGTTAAAAGACTCAACATTTATTTCCAGTGATAGCATAAGTGAAACACAAATATTAAAAATCTAACAGAGTGAGCTCAATTCACAAAGCAAATTGTGAAGTACGCAAATTACCTTTCATCGACAACGTTCTCTTTCAATCAAAGGTACTCACTGATGCTCTATTCAGGCACTTTTGGGGTCTTAAGATTTTGTGGCAGGTACTCCCACATCTTTCAAATCAAAGGTACTTACTAATGCTCTATCTATTCAGGCAGTTTTGAGGTCTTTGGTAGATTAGTTGAATTCAGCGTAAAGGAATTTTCGAGCCGGGGATGATTTGTTGCAGCGGCTTTATTTGCTCGTTGTTGAGCTAAAGAAGCTTATTTTTTATCAGGTGCCATTATCATGTATAACTCTTGGCGCCTAGCATTTTTATTGGCGATTGTGAGCTCGTTTATCATTGTTCTCTGACATTGAAGATTTGGTATTATAATAAATTGTATGTAGTTTATTTACTATGGATGTATAATAGTTGAGTTTTTTTCAATTTCCTTCACAGTTTGTGAAGGAAGCAACACATTTCATGTACAAACAGTGACCAGTTTTATATCGTGTAGGCAAACAAAAGATGGTGTAAAGTGTTTATCAAAAGTAAATAATGAACAATTATAAAGCAAGAAAAATGTAGAAGCTAAGTGTGAACAATTATCAAGCAAATAGTCGCAATTAATAAGCATGAGATAAACTGTCATAAATGAAAGAGAAACTCACAGAAGTGTAAGAACACGAAAGCAAAAGAACTTGATAGTAGAAGTCACAACAACACGGGTAAAACAAAGAACTTAAAATCAGCAGTTTAGTATCGATAATTATAAAAGATTTTAAGAATTAAAAGCTAAAGAATATTTGGTATTACTTTAAGCAGATGCTTGATTAGTGTAAAAAATTAATGTTTATGTTCACTGAAGAGAGACCCCTGAATATCACATACTCTGCTGATCTTCCAGGTAAACTTACAGAGACACAAAAAAAAAAGGCATAGTCTTGAACCATTTAAAATGACTCTTGTTTGACTATTTTTTCTTTTCAGTCCTTTCACTTCGTTCGAGCTCGAAGAATGTATGTATGATCCACAAACCCCTCATCCTCATTGAGAAAATGGTAGTTAATTCCCATGTCACTTCTCATTTTAGCTGGTCGATCTTTTGTATAAAGTTTCACATAAGCTGCTAGCCATAGGATAAAGATCTACTTTAATAATCCAAGACTTATGGTGGAAAAAGTGGTTAACTATCTCAGAAAAATCCATAGCCAACTCCTCCTCCCCTGTTTTAACTCGGTGACATTTACAACAAATTATCAGATAATTAAAAAAATTAAGAAGCTACATTAGAAAATTGAAATCGAAAGAGGCCCCTTCTTTGGAGAACTTTTACAAACATCTATAGAGCAAAAGCTGAGAAATATTCAAAAGCAGCATGCTTGTTTTCCCTTACTTTTACCGAGTACAACAAAAATTATGAATCTAATAAATAACCTCTAATTTCTTTTCCCCTAAATCACACAGAACTCCAAAAAATCAATTTGCAAATATAAACCCTATGATTTCGCTTCTCGCACATAGAAAATCAACAAAATTGAAGGACGATAAGTATACTTTTCTCTTTAAACGCAGAAAGTATCACCTGACATTCAACTCAATAGAATTACAAGTGAACACATAAAACCCAAACAATCAGACCCAAAAGCACAACAATCACTAAGTAGAACACACAATCAAAAAGTGAAGGAGATACATATCGAGAAACTATAAGCAGAGTTGAGAAGATGTGATGATGACAACGTAAAGTGTTCTACCCGTGCATAGCAGCCTACACAAATCTCTAGAGCCATAGAATCATAAACACATAAAACTTGAACATAGAAATTATTATTAACTGAGAGATTAGATGAAACCAGAGAAAATTATCGCAATATATATATATATAAACCAACCCATATATTTAAAACTAAATTAAAAAAATATCTGATTAAAAATTAAAACCAAAAGACAATTGAGGTGAAAGCATGCGAAGAACTAAGAAATTAAAGCCAAAAATTGAAAAGAGATGCGTCAAATCACCTGAAAATTGAAGTTGCACTCAGAGAATATGGCAGAAACTTTTACCTTCCTCTTGATCAGTGGATAGATGAGACTCATGAGAGCACTGAGATGGAGCTAGTGGAAGCAGGCAAGCCATGACTACATTACCACGTGGAGTAAAGATGGACGCAAGGATATGATTGAAATGATGAAAATGCCCTTGACAAATTAAAAAATGACAATAAACAGACATGTTGATACCATGCTGTTACCCATGCTTCTAATATAGTCGAAAGATGAACATTTAGTTAAACAATCAGACCCAAAAGCACAACAATCACTAAGTAGAACACACAATCAAAAAGTGAAGGAGATGCATATCGAGAAATTATAAGCAGAGTTGAGAAGATGTGATGATAACAACGTAAAGTGTTCTACCCGTGCATAGCAGCCTACACAAATCTCTAGAGCCATAGAATCATAAACACATAAAACTTGAACATAGAAATTATTATTAACTGAGAGATTAGATGAAACCAGAGAAAATTATCACAATATATATAAACCAACCCATATATTTAAATCTAAATTAAAAAAATATCTGATGAAAAATTAAAACCAAAAGACAATTGAGGTGAAAGGATGCGAAGAACTACGAAATTAAAGCCAAAAATTGAAAAGAGATGTGTCAAATTACCTGAAAATTGAAGTTGCACTCAGAGAATATGGCAGAAGCTTTTATCTTCCTCTTGATCAGTGGATAGATGAGATTCATGAGAGCACTGAGATGGAGCTGGTGGAAGCAGGCATGAATGCCACGCCCAGTAAAGCCATGACTACATTACCACGTGGAGTAAAGATGGAAGGAAGGATATGATTGAAATGACGAAAATTCCCTTGACAAATTAAAAAATGACAATAAACAGATATGTTGATACCATGCTGTTACCCATGCTTCTAATATAGTAGAAAGACGAACATTTAGTTAAACAACCAAGAACTTTCCAAAAAAAATTATAAATCAAAAAGAAACTAAACAATTGTCAAAGTACACTAAATACTCATATAATATTGGACAATAACTACTGTTACAACTTACGAGAGAAAATATGTTAGGGAGTGTCACTCCCAATGGACCCTGCAGTGCGTGATTCGAATTTAGTCAGAGCGCGCCAATATGAGCTCCGGACACCGGGCATGAAAACCCCAAAAAAAAGGGGTGCTCTACGGGCAAAATACAATTCTCACAAATTAAATAATAAATGGAACAGATATATTGGAGAACTTCCTACTATTGCTACTCTGACTTTCAACAATTTCCTTCAAACTAGTCCAAGACTTCTTCTTTCTCTTACTGGATGTTGAGACAGTCTTCTCAGCATCTGTCATGGATGAACCATCCTGAGGTTCAGCTTTCTTCTTGGACCCTGTTCTATTTCTTTTCCTCTTCTTCGAATCCAACAGAGAAGTAACCATAACTGTTGACAATGGAGTTGCAGGACCAGCCATATGATCATCTCCAACTAGTTCAGATGAAACTATTACATCTGTGGTACTTCCCCCTAAAGAATCGAACTGTTCAGACTTTTGGGTTGCTGATTCAGTAGTGTCAACTCTTGTCTTATCGATACTAGCCACTGACGTATCCAAATGTTCAGACTTTTGCATTGCTGATTCAGTAGGATCAACTCTTGCCTTATCAGTACTAGCCACTGACGTATCCAAATGTTCAGACTTATGCATTGCTGATTCAGTAGGATCAACTTTTGCCTTATCGATACTAGCCACTAACGTGCCCAAATGTTCAGATCTTTGCATTGCTGATTGAGTAGGATCAACTTTTGCCTTTCGGGTTGCTGATTTAGCAGGGTCAACTGTTAAAGTTTTTGGTTTAGCAGGATATAGGCTTTTCATATAGCCTCTTGGGGTTCCTCTCTTTAGATTCCGATGTGAGCAGAAATGACACTCATATACAACTGAGTTCTTCGGGGGAATACCGGATGTCTTGCGTTTCTTTCGTGCCTTTCTTTTGTTCTTCTCAATCCGTGCTGTACAATTGTAGCCAGCCTGAAGGATAGATTCACACCTGTGAAATATCAATTATAAGTTAGTATGCAAACCTAGAAAAAGGATGAAAAGTCGACAATGACTCATTCAACATGAAGGTGGCCAAAATTCAAAGTGATTAGTATAAACTTTTAAGAAGAATAAATCAACTCCACACATACATTGTGATTTTTAAAATAGGAGAAATCAGAAGAAGGAAAAACAACTTATTGTGCTCAGGAGTTAGCTATGTAACACATAAATGTGAAGTACTAAAAAAACACGTGAGTGCTCTTCCAGAATCCGAGTCCTAGTTCTGAGATATAAAAAATACCAACTAGGTATAAATAAGATGAGACCAAGTTATTTTTTTGGTTTTCTGTAGTTTAATTTAGTTATTCGTACAACCTCTAGAAATCCATGCAGATTTAGCTAAGCTTAGAACATGGTGAAAGCAAAAACCCTTATGAGTGATACCAACTAATTGGTTATAGCTTTCCCCTAGGCCTTTGATCTAGTTATAAGAGTGTAGCTCATGATTTGTGGGTTTGACAAACATCACAAATTTGAACCCTGCTACAGAAAAAAGCATGCTATTAAAAAAGGAGAGGAGTAGATGACACACTCATTATTCAATGAGTTTTGGAACGTGCATCGCTGGACTTGGAGGATTTTCCAAATATCAAAAAAAGAAGTTGGTTATGGATTTGATGTTCTGTGGTTACACGTAGGCGAGAGATTTGATGGAGCACTCACTGACAATTTCATGAGGATTATTGAAACTTCTATTAGAGCACTTGCAGGAGTTGAAGACCCTGATATTGCTACAAAGCAGAATAAGATATCCCTTTCTTACTGCCCCCAAGGCCTAGCTCGAGTGGCAAAAGGTGGAGGATTTGTGGCTTAGGTCGCAGGTTCAAGCCTCACACCATGCAAAGCAAAGCCCAGTATTTAAGTGGAGAAGGGTAGAGGGGCGGGCCCATTATCCACCGAGTTTAGAAGGCTGTGATTGGTCCAAAGGGCGGGTCACAGACGGATTTCTCGGTTATCAAAAAAAAAAAAGATATCCCTTTCTTACTGATCAGACGTCACAAGACCTCAAAAATTTATTCAAGTAGTCGAGTCAACTGGTTCAGGACGATTCACAGGAGTGACATTTCCTGAAGGGAAAGTATCCTGGATAAGAGATGAAATTGAACAGTATCATCAGTCCTTTCTCTGGAGCCTAGTCTTTACTGTTCCTGTTTTCCTAACCTCCATGGTGTTCATGTATATTCCTCGTCTAAAGGATGGCCTAGAAATTAAAGTTGTCAACATGCTTAGCGCCGGAGAGATCTTGAGGTGTGTGATCCGGTGCAATTCATCATTGAACGTCGTTTCTACACTGGTTCGTACAATATAAAAAAGTGAGGTCTAAGAGGATAGAGTGCCGGCAAACCTTGTCCTGACCTCTATATTAGGATACAAAGGTTGTTTCCAATAGACTCGAGAAAACAGTGCAAAGCAGTCCAGAAAGAGAATAAGCTAAAGTGAAAGCATAACAAAGCATTCTGAACAGTACAACAAAATAATACGATAATCAATGTACAAGAAACAAAAGATAGTAACAGAAATTACAACTACTTGTATGGACGGATAGCAATACAACACATTACTACCTAGTAATGTCCTATAACCTCCTACACTAATTTGTATCCTCCACAAGCTCCAATCTAAGGTCATGCTCTCAATAAGCTAAAAACTACGTCATATCCGGTCTAATCACCTCTCCTAAAACCAACCATAGTCAACCTCTCACACCTTCACACATTTGTGCATTTGCATCTCCATGCCTGAACCATCTCAGTCTAGCTTCCCGCATCTTGTCCTCCACCAAAACCATTCCTACCTTATCCTGAATATACTAATCTCTAATCCTATCTCTCTTACTATACCTCTACATCCATTAATGAACAAATATCCATTTTTCAACCCATCACAAAATTAACAAAGTATGTATTCATAAATGCAAGACAAATCAAATAAAAAATTTATAAAAAGCTCAAACCTTTGACAAGTAAATAATGAAGGGTCAGGTGGAACACCCAAAGACTCAGCTGATACAACTAATCTTTGCCCAAAAAACGCACCAAGTGAAGGTATGGAGCCTTCGCCACTAGCCCAGGTAGCAATATCCTTTATATGCTCCAATTTCAGCATCGATTTCGCATTAACATGAGTTTGTTTCTTATTCACACCTGATTCTTCTCTTAATGTAATTGAACCAGGTGCTTTACCAACTCCATTCTTCCTCGATGATTTCTTACCCATTATTGCCGTCGGAGATGGTTTTCCGCCGTCGCCGGAGTCGGTAAGGGGAACCGCCGTCGCCGGAGTCGGTAAGGGGAACCGCCGCCGACTTCCTCTGGGTACGTGAAGCTGATATAAGCTATATTGGGCTTCAGCAAGCCAGACGGAAAAGGGGGACTGAGAAGGGAAAATCTCAGATTGGAAGAAGGAAATCAAGAATTTAGGAAGAAGAAATCGTTCCTAAAGCTGAAATAGCTCAAGAGGCTACAGCAAGCTGTCCCAGAAGTGCACAAGTTTAACATAAAATTAACAAGAATGATGAATATACCCTTGATGACAGGTAGGTCTGATTGAATTTTAAGAGATAACTACTTTTTTTTTAAAAATGTTTTTTAAATATTTAAAATTGTTAATTATTATGATTTATATTATTACTTTTTACAATATCTTAAAATACTATATATGTTATTTCCTCCATTCCAATTTATGTTGTATCAATAGAATTTTGAGAGTCAATCTTTTTTTTTTTATATATCTTTAAAATATTTTAAGTTGTTAATTATTGTGATTTATAATATTTTTTTTACGTAATTTTCAAATATGTAGCAAACTAAAAAGAAAAGTAAAACATACAAATTAAAATGAAGAAAGCACATAAATTTCATAAAAACGCTTAGCTAGAAGCAGATATGTCGAGAAGGGGTGTCTGCTTCTAACCCCAATTTATGTAATGTAGTTTGATTTGATATGAAGTTTAAACAAAAATAAAAATTTATGAAATTTATAGTCTAAAATAAGTTATAAATATTTAGGTGACTATAAATCATTTCATTATGAAGAAAATGGGCATTTTAAAATCAAATTATTACCAAATATAGAAATATAACAATCTTATAGAGACCGACTGAAAAGAAAAGTGAGTAGTATAAATTGAACAGTTAAGCTAACGATTCTAACATTGTTAAGTATTTCTTTCAGTTGGAAATGGTTAGAATACATAATGATGAATGATGATATGGGCAAATTGGTCCAAGTGTGCAAAAAGATTATAGAGAAAGTACGATGAGATCAGTTTTTGGCCAACAATATTTTTAGCAAATTTACCAAAATGCCTTTTAGGGATCATATTTCAAAAGGTAGAAGTTCAGGATAGTTTAAAGGTGCGATCTTGATGTGTTCTTGTGATTGTGGTGTGTGATTGGGGATTGGATTGCCACGTTCCGGCAAGCTAACTATTGGATCGGGTTGCCACGTTTCGGCATAACTTTGGGATTGGATTGCCACGTTCCGACAAGCTAACTATTGGATTGAATTGCCACGTTCCGGCACAATTTTGAGATCGGATTGCCACGTTCTGGCAAGCTAACAGTGTGACTTTGAGTTCCATGAGAGAACCATTGATTGGGGTCCCTTGAGAGGACTGGTGATGTGTTAATTCATGTGGAAAGTATGGTTGATTGTTTATATTGATAACATTGTGTATGTGAGGATTCGCTTGTGAGAATAGGGTGTTTGACTTGTATGTTGTACCAAATGGGAGTGCTATGTGACGATCTAGAATTGGGGTCTTTGAGTATTGTATGGGCGAGAGTAGAGATAGGGAATGCGGTGAGAATTGCTTAGTGTTAGGAAGGCTTGAATTAAAGTGTGACAGACTGTGGTTGGTAGAGGAACTAGGGAGTAAGGTAGGCGTGTGGGGTTAGTTGAGTGCTAATAATTGTGCTTGGGATTTGATTACGGGGTTAGAATGGTTAAGCTATGATCGAACAAAAAGGGGTAAGCGGGTTGACAGAATTAGAAGGAAGGTGGAGAAGCGAGTGGTCCATGCATGACTCTATTATTCTTTCTTACATTATGAGGTGGGCGTCGGGTTGACCGATGATGCCTATCAGTACGTGTGGTTGTACTGATACTACTCTTGCTATGTCATTTTTGACATAATCTGGATGCAGGATTAGTGATGTTTCATTAGGCGAAGACGAAGAATTCTCCAACATCTCCGACTTTTCTTTCCACATGGTGGAAGTTGTGTCTCTTGGTTATTTAGTTCCGTTGTTACTCTTAGTAGCTCTTGTACTTGTCAGACTAGGTCCTTGGGAGTTGTTAAGTTATTTTAGAAATTTCACACAGTATGTATGTATTCCGGATGGATTAATCATTAAGTTCGTTAACTTGCCTTTCATTTTCCTTAATTTTTCCGCATGTTTCCTAGTTATTGGGATATGAGGGTTCTCCTACTTAGGTGTTAGAGTGGGTGCTCGCATGACCCGGTGGGTGGGGTCGTGACAAAAACTATCTTCGTAGACATATATCATAAGATCATACTATATATATTAATTATATACTTTCAAATAATTATGCATATTACCACCAAATAATAATTTTCTATTATATATTAAGGAAAATACGCTTAGATGTATGTAATTTTGCTATCAGATATACTAAAATAGAATGGAGAGAGAGATAGTTGTGTATCCCGTATACATGTGAATCATGTCAGATACATAGGAGAGTGGCGAATGAGATTTGTCTATGTATCCGATACATATAAATCCAATTGAATACAGTGTATCTATAAGAAGTTACATCTAAATACATATATTTTTACTACAATATATCACAAACTAGTGTATATCTAAGTAATTAACTTCTAAATTAATGAAATTTCGGTAAATTTTTCTCCTATTAAATTGCTATGATGGGCGTCTTAAGTTTGAAAGAAGATATTGGGCCTAAAGTCATCATTCAGATCCGTCAATATGTTTGAGCCCAATTTAAAACTTGTCACTTAGGATTCTTGTTTCAATTTCTTGTAGGAAAATATACTATTTATTTTTTAATGATGAATTACACATAAAATTAGTTAGTTACAATAAATTCTTTTATTAGTTCAATATATATAAAAATAAAAAGAATTCACTCGTCCAATAACTAGTGGCAAGAACTCCGTGCTTTGTACGGGCCCAAATTATACATAATTTTGGGTAAATTACATAAATCCCATACTTTTAATATAAAATTACAATCTATCCCTAATAAGTTTCTAATACATTAATCCCTTAAAGATTAAAAAATTCGGATACAATAATTGAAGCTCGGATACATTAATATATAGCTCGAATACATTAAAAACTAGCTCGAATACATAATATGTAGCTCGGATACATTAAATACTGACTCAGATACATTAATATGTATCTCTGACACATAATAAGTAGCTCAAATCATTAAATACTGACTCAGATACATTAAAGAAATAAGGGATTTTGGAGATTTTTAAAAGTAATAGGGAATAATGGAAATAAGTGAAACAAAAGGTGTGTATTTCTGTAATTTCTCCCATAATATTTTTAGTAGGACTTACAAAAATTTCATTAGTTTAGGAGCTAATTATTTAGATATACTATCTAATTTGTAATATTACGAATCTTATTAGATTTTTTTGCGTCCAAATTGTTCAGATACATGTACCTGGAAAACATGAAGTCAAAATTAGGTGTAATTTATTTTAGATACAATGTATCCATATGAATTTACATGTATCTGGAATACATAACAATTCTCCCTCGCATCCCTCTCATGTCGCTCGTCTCTCTCCCTATTTTAGTATATTTGGTAGCAAAAATATATGTATCTAGATGTATCTTCATCAATATATGATAAAAAAATTCTTAATCAGTGGTAAAATATGTAACTATTTAAAAATATAAGTAGAATTAGTATATATAATATGGATGTATATCTAATAATACACATACATACATACATATATATAAAATCTCTTATTATATAAGAGCGAGTTAGTGCTGAAGCAAGCACATCTTTGTCGACGTGCCTGCTTCAGCGTCTTTCTGAAGAAAAAAATTTAATTTTTTTTGTTCTACTTTAATTTAATTAGTATATATTTTTTCGAAATTATGGAATCCTTTTAGTTATGATTTTTAGTTTAAATTCAAGATTTCACGTTGAAACAGGCACGTCTTCGTCAACGTGCCAGCTTCAGCGTGTTTCAAAATTATTATTTTTAAAAAATCACTTTTTTATTCTACTATAATTTAATTTGTGTATAATTTTTTCGAAATTATGGAATCCGTTTTAGCTATGACTTTTAGTTTTAAATTCATATTCTTTAGCTATTGCTTTATTATTTTGAATGTCGGTAATATTTGTTTATATTTTGTAACTACTTTGAGTAAAAATTTAAAGGTCGATGACGAAAAATATTTTAATTATAGACATCTTAATGGACCTCTTCACAATAAATTTGTGCAAACAAAAGTAATTAACCACTTATATATCTAAAAATCATATTAAATTTATTCAACTTTTTAAATTCTACATATATCATATAAATTAAAATAAAAAAATATTAAAATATTAAGCCCGTGCTAGCACGGACACCTATATCTAGAATATATACATATATTGAAGAAAAAGACAAAGTCTCCTCCAATATTAGTTCAAAAAAATAAGATATTCCTTACTGCCATATTTGTCATCTTATTTATTAGTATTTATTTTATATATATACTAGAGAGATAAGGGAGTAATATAGACCTTTTGTCTAGGAAAGTGCAACCAATGGTGAGAAATATCTCCAATACTAACACAAGTTGTGAAATGCCATTTTAACCATAAGATGGGGCTCAGATTACATATGCTCTCTGTACACATTTCTTCTTCTATTACAAGTATGTAAGATTTCATACTATTATTCTTGTGTTTTTCGTTATAATTACTTGTTGGAATTCAGTAGCTCCATCAACAATAACATTTACTACTTTTTATTTTCAATTTCCATTTACAGATTATAATAAATATTAGAATAAAAAATGGAGCAAATTGAACCATGAAAATTAAGAATAGCATATTGGGGTAGGGTTATGAGAAATGGGGAGGGGCATTAGACGAATCGAATCCTTACCAATTTAATTTGATGTTATTTACTCCTTCTTTCTAAATTTATGTGTCACAATTTGAATCGTCAGAGTCAAATTTCTTAATTTTAACCATAAATTCGGATTTTGGCATTTTAATTTTTTTTTGGAATTGAACTTTGAGAAGCACATTTAGCTATAAAATTTTAAGTTCATCTTGAAGTTGAATTTTAGCTTTTGAAAAACAACAAAATGGTGTTTTCACTTTTTTAATTCCAAATATTCACAAAAAAAATAAAAAAAAAAATATCTCCAATGAACTCAAATTTATAGGTTGAAAACAAAAACTATTTTTTATCATCAAATTTCACTTTTAATGTGTTACTTTCCGTGACTTATGGTTAGGTATATATGTACTATTCGATTTTCCTATTCTAAAATATTGTCTCGCCAATATATCTGTTAGTATAATTTTTTCCTATAGCTTAACTTGCTTTTGATCTTTGAAGCAACTGGAACAGTGAAATCTAGAGATTGCAATGCCTTGTGTACAAGCATTTATCCTTGTGGTTCTATCAAGTCAAAAGAACCTGCTAGAAGAGTGCTCAAGGTATCTTCCGCGGTTTTAGAAACAGCAGCATCTATTGCAGTTGCTGCTACTGTTGTGGGGGCTGCAACAACTATTCTTGTAAGGAGAAATAAAGCTTCTGAAACAATCGAGGTGCGTTGAAATATAATAAATAGTTATTTCTTTCGATAGAATTCACCACAAGAAAAAGTGAGAGAATTTTTTTGGGGATTAGTATGAAAATTTGCAGGAACTACTTTGCTTTGTACTAGCCATAGTATTGTTTTTTTATATTTGCAGGGAATTGTCAGTTGTTTCGCACTTTTTTGTTGTTCTTGTACCTTTCTACACTGTTTTGTTTCTAGCCATTCAGTGAGGTTAATTGTTACTGTTAGCCTAAGGTAACAATCTGTAGTAGGTTATTTGCTAATTCTCCTATTGGCATGATTGTTGATGTATTTCATTTGTCTGACTATTCCATCCATTTCAATATGTTTGTCACAAAGTTGAAGGAAGTCAGAAAAGAGGAAAATCAATATGGAGAGTTGTCAAGTAGCTAGGGGGAAAACCAATAGTTAATTTGTTGCTCAAATGAATGTGCTTTATGCTCTTATACAACCCACTTTGATAGTTGTTTTTATGAATTGACAGGCTCCGCTGAGAACCTGTGAGGATTGCGGTGGCTCTGGAGTTTGCGCAGAATGCAGAGGGGAAGGATTTGTGCTAAAAAAGATGTCGGATGAAAATGCTGAAAGAGCAAGACTAATGGCAAAGAATGCAGCTACCAGATATACAGCAGGGTATGTTTCCAATTGATCCGTTATGCTCCGAGCTCTAAATACATGAATTCATATCATACATTTCGCAGGCTTCCGAAAAAGTGGGGCTACTGTATGAAATGCAATGCTGCCCGATCCTGTAGTTCATGTGGCGGCGTTGGCAAGTTGAACTAATTGTTCTGCATTACACAGACATTTGTCACAGACTTAGAGTCTCACTAATGTTTCAAGTGGTGGGACATGACACATTGCCACAATACAAATTCAATTGTGTCTCAGTGTCTTCTTCATCAGAAACATATTGTGGCAATGCACTGGGAAGAGAAATGAAGAACATATAGGCTCAATACATTTTCAAATACTTTATCAAACATTCAGGCCTCCGTTTGTACTTAATGAAAATTCAGACATTAGATTATTAAGTACATTTATTTTCATTAAAATTTTAAGCACTTAGGGGTCGTTTGGTAGGGTGTATTTGGAGATATAGGCCATGAATTATGTATGGTACTATTTAGTACTATGTTTGGTTGAAATTTTGGATCTATGTATAATTAATCCATGTATTAGTTATACACCCTACATAGTATTACAATGTGTATATATAACTAATACCTTTCATTTGGTGGTATTAGTAATATATACGATTTAATACTATGTGATTAATATATGTAAAGACAAAAATACCCCTCAATTTTTTTTAATCATTTTGTTTATTTTTTTTAGTTTTATGTTTTATATTTATTCTAATAAATTTATTTAAATAAATTAGTTTACAAATTTTATTATTTAGAGGGAGTTGTTTGTTGCTTAATCCAATATAATATTTGAAAGGTGAGTTGTTTAACATTTACTATTTGAAAAGGTAAATATATGACCACATGACGTATGTTATCTTAATTGAATTATTATTTGTTGATATATATGCAATTTTCTGATTATTTGTATTTTGAATAATTTATAAAATTGCAAGTAAATTTAGCTAAGAAGTTGCTTGCACAGTATGAATCCCATATTTCTCTAGTTATATACATAATAAGCACCTAATTATTGATAATTGATGATATATACAATAGCGCCAATCACTATCTGTGAATTATTTAGGAAATAATGAAATCACAAAGTAAAATAAACAGTTCTTTGCTTTTTAAAAATTTAATCTAAGTTTATTAGAATTTAAACGTACATTAGTCAAAATTAATAACCTGAAAAACCAAAATATTTTCACTAATACAAATTAAAGAGCTTAAGCTACCATTTGTCAATCTTCTTAATTTCCCCCCTTAACAGGAGGACAACCAACACATATTTTGTAAGAAAAATATTTTCCCCATACCAAACACACCCTTAATTGTAATGCTTGTTGATAAGCTTTCGTTATTTCTCTTTTCATTTTATATTTCTAAAACTTTGCTATTAATTAAGATAGGCATAATACATAAACGTATTTTTTAACTTAGTTTTATTTTATATTTATGCTCTGTAATTTTGGGGTGGGCATAAATATAGACACTCAAACTTGTATAAAGCTGAACCAGTAAGCACACACGTCCTACTTGACGTCTTACGTGACAATTCATGTCTAACGTGGCATCATATGTGGCGTCCTACGTGTATTATGTCATGTAGGATGTGTGATTCTACTTATTAATTTTATACAAGTTTAAGTGTTTAATTGTGCACATCCAAAATTGAAAGACGTGGTTATCAACTGAAGTTAAGTTAAAAGATATATTTATATATTATGTTATTAAGTCAACTAGAACCCGTGTGAGATATTAAAATCAATTATTTAGATAAAAGTAATAATAAGGGTAAAAATATAAAATTAGTTTTTAATATTTAAATTGAACAAGTAAAAATAAACATATAATTTTAATATAGTGAATAAATAAAAATAAACAGAACAAATATTTTAAATTAGTGATTTTTTTTTAGTAAATACCACTACCGTTGGTTCATGCAGTGCCATCTTCCTATTTCTCCATAAAAAAGTTTGTGTAAAAACAAAAAATCTCTCGAAGCCATTCCAAATAATTCTAGTTCCTTAAAAATTATTTTCAGAATATTTTAACTATGGAAAAATTGGATATTGGACTGCGTGCCAAATATACCCTACTAGGATGAGTGGATCAGATCATCCATCAAGCCACCAACTACATATAAATCATTAATTATTATTGACATAATAGTCACTTTTAATATAGAAAAAATAATTCTTTTTTCATATTTTACTCCAGCATTAATTATTTATTCTTCTCATAGGTCTTTTCATCCCTAAATGAATTAGGTGGGATTCAACACTCTCCATACACGCTCAAAACCAGACATATGGACTATGGAGCGTCAACGATGTAAAAATAGAGGTTCAACATCGATAAATTTATTGGGCTGAACTTAACTTCAATCGATAATAAACTGGGATAGATTAAACTCTAATATCATGATAAATATAAATTTTAAGCTTAATTCAACCTTAAAATCAACTTATAACGAGAAGATTGTCCAAAATACAACAAATAATATTATTCGTTGTTCCAATTTATATTAGTTAAATTTATTTGGCATGGAGTTTAAGAAATAAATAAAAACTTTTAAAACTTGTGGTTTAAAATTAGTGATAGATATTTGTGTGGCTAAAAATCATTTAATTAAGGGTAACATGAGCATTTTAAAATTAAATTGTTACTTTCTCCGTTCCAATTTATGTGACACATTTCAAATTTCGAAATTCAAACTAATCTTTTTTTTATCGTAAATTTTTCATATATCTTTTAAATATTATGGATTGTCAATTATTGTGAATTAAAGTACTTTTTACGTAGTTTACAAATATAAAAATTTCATTTTAAAAAAAATGATGCGCAAATTTCCATTCAAATTTAAACTATTTGAGTCTCGAAAAACGAATGTGATATATAAATTGGAACAAATGAAGTAATAAATATTGAAATGTGTCATTTTTGTTGGAATCGACTAAAAAAAAGAACGTAAGTCATGTAAATTGGAACAGATAAAGTAATATTTTTCTGCCTTTTGGCAATTATCAAAAAAAAAAAAAAATTAAAATAAAGAGAGGAAAAGGATTCTATATATCAATTGGAGGCTTCATTAAAAACTTGTCTAAAACCCATTTTTCAAGTCTTGTGCACTAGGCTAGTAGTTATGGCAGCAGGAAGATGGAATCTTGAAGGCTGCACTGCCCTTGTTACCGGTGGTTCTAGAGGCATAGGGTCAGTTTTTTTTTTTTTTTTTTTTTTAAAATGATTATTTATGAGATTCTTGATTTATTCAACAAAATTTTGCAATTTAAATTAATTTCATCTATATAGTAATAATCTATATATACGTTGTTCGGACTTTTTAAAAATACTATCGTGAAGAATTTCTTTACAAATAGTGCATTTTTAGAAAATTTAAGTAGAAATATTTGTTAAGAATCTGAACAACCTAAAGAACGAAAAATATTTTACTTTTAAGTTAAAATATCCTTTTTTGAGAAAGGAGAATAGAAATGAAATTTTAAAAAAATAATCTAATTGCAATAGCAAAATGGAGGGATATATATCTTTTTCTTCTCTACCTTCATAGAACACTAAGTACGATGAAAGTTGTAAGTTGTGTTAGAGCAAGGGTTATTGTTAGGAAACTTGAGAGGCAGTGGTTTACCCTATAGGATGCTAGTGGTTCGAGCCTGTTTATCTCTAATTCGTGAACTTAATTGATACAGAACTTTATGATAGCATTCAATTTTTTTGATTTGACGATTTGATCTAGATGATGAAATTGATGATTAATTTAGGTATGGGATAGTAGAGGAACTAGCAAGTCTTGGTGCATCAGTTTATACATGTTCACGTAATCAAAAGGAGCTTAATGAGTGTTTGATTCAATGGAGAAGTAAAGGTTTTAAAGTTGAAGCTTCTGTTTGTGATTTATCATCAAGATCTGAAAGAGAGGAGTTTATCAAGACTGTTGCTAATCATTTTGATGGAAAACTCAATATTTTGGTAAGTTTAAAACACATTTCTAAGATGAGAATCGTAACGATCCAGCCCGCTAGTCATATTGTCTGCTCTGGATCTAGGTCTATACGGCTTTAAAATGTGTCACTAGTTGGTAAGATCTACTTATTTATATATCCAACATCTCTTCTGTGTTTTTGTCGATGTGAGATTTCTAATCTTAAGTTGGGGCATCATTTAATTACTTTATAACCCCTTTATTCCGGTTTATGTGATTTTTATTCCGATTCCAAAAGAATATTGGGGATATTGAACCCCTTTTATGTTTGCTTGATCAGGGAAGGAGGTTCTGAGACGTTAGTATGATAGCCTAATTGATTATTTTGAAGAAAAGGCTTATCCCTGTTTATATGATTTTTATTCTGACTCAAAAAGAATGCAGTGAATGAACACTTTCATGTCTGCTCAATAAGGAAAGTGCTAAAGTCTTTTTTAAATGTGTGCAGGATGTTAACCTAATTGATTATTTCGAAGAAAGGGCTTATCCCCATTTATGTAATTTTTATTCTGACTCAAAAATAATGTGGTTGATCTTATTATGTTTGAAAATAATTTAACTTTAAACTTCCTATTTAACCTTTAATCACAAAAATATCTATACCACGTTTTAGATTACAAATTTCAAAAGTCTTTTTTCTGTTAAACAATGCAACCTCAATTGAGATGGAGGAAACATCAAGTTCTATATGTTTTCTTAATGCTTCTCAAGCCAAATGGCATCTTAAATTGAACAAATGATCTACTAGAAATTATAATGTTAGCGATTCTTCATCCACCGATAGAATAAATATTTTCGAGTTTTTTTGATAACATATCAGCACAAAATGTTGTTCAAACATGAGACGATCGCTCGTTATCGAAACATGTACCTGCTTTTAGAGAAATATGTGACATTTTGAACCATTTCTTTTTTCTCCCTAGGTTAATAATGCTGGTATTGTCATATACAAAGAAGCTAAAGATTACACTATGGAAGATTACTCTCTAATTATGAGTATCAACTTTGAGGCTGCTTACCACTTATCTGTACTTGCACACCCCTTTTTGAAAGCATCACAAAGGGGCAATGTTGTCTTTATTTCTTCTATTTCTGGGGCTTCAGCATTACCATATGAAGCTGTTTATGGAGCAACCAAAGGTAAAAAATTCTCAGAAATTTCGTTAAAGGTGTTCAGAAAGTACAAAAGTTATTACTATATTTTATAGTATAAATACTTTTTATATATACAATATAATTTTTTGATGAAGAGTGTTCAACTGACTACCTTTGTTGGCAATAGGAGCAATGGATCAACTCACAAGATGCTTAGCGTTTGAATGGGCGAAGGACAATATTCGTGTCAATGGCGTTGCACCGGGGGTTATTGCATCTTCTATGGTCGAAATGACTATTGTAAATATCGTCTTTACTGTCTCAGTTGAACACTTCAAATAACAAAATGATCATAATATCTCAAAAAAAAACATGTGTCACATCAACGTTGACTATCCATAAGACACTATTGAGATGAGTTGATGTGTTCAGTTGTCAGTTGAGATGTCTGAATGTTCACATGTCAGTTAAAGCCGAATTTGAATGTTTTCTTTATGTATGATGTCTAGAAGTTATTTATGTTGTCAGTATATATAAGTTAAAACGTTCTAAACTTCGTTTTTGATGTGTTTGTTGCAGCAAGATCCAGAACAAAAAGAAAACTTGGACAAGTTGATTGATAGATGTGCTCTACATAGAATGGGAGAGCCTAAAGAACTTGCAGCAGTTGTTGCATTTCTTTGTTTTCCTGCTGCTTCATATGTCACTGGCCAAATTATATATGTTGATGGTGGATTTATGGCTAATGGTGGCTTTTAATCGTCATTTAATTAATTTGTCTATGGTGTTTGTAAGTTAATCAAATAATTATTTAGAGTAATCTTTTTTTATAATGATCGATGGGCGGATGGCTTAAGTTCATTTTATAAGAATTAGTATGTGTGTTTTTTAGTTATGATTATTGTTGTGTGATCCCTTTCAAGGGTATTAGTATATTACTTTTGTCCCTTCTAGTACTTTATCAAGCAAACGAGACATATTTTAATTGCCAAAAACCATATCTTATAATCTTATGCAATATTTTAACCTATAACCGAAGGACGTTGATGGCTTTAGACGACCTTTGGCAAAAGAAAAATAAATAAATTATATGGTATAGTCGTTCATTATAATAATAGTAGTTGAAATATTATAAACATATTAATTATATTATACAAAAATATGTATGACTACTAGATGTAAAGTTGTGTGCCAGTACGAGCTCAACAAATTATATTAAGAGTAGCATTATGTGCTTTTTCTACTTTAATTTATGTGACATATTTTTATTTTTATTAAAAAAAAGACACAATTCTTTATTTGATAAATAATTAATGACGTAATCAAACATTTACTCGTATTGAATCTCACTTGTTCTGCCGGCAAATCTTTTTTTATTAATGTGGAATCAAACTATCAGCAGAAAAACATACGTAAAACACCTTTAAAGTATGGATATTGAAATTTTAAAAATATTCTTCAGTATGACACAATACATCAACAAAAAGATTTAAAATTAAAAAAACAACAGTCGACATAAATCATACACGTCAATAAAGAGGTATCTACTTCTAGTATCGTCGATATCTAGTTCCTCAATCATTGAAAACATGATTACGTGGGTCGTCCTTATAAAATGTATAAAAAGGAAAAGGAAAAGATACGATATTTTTTAACTTGTTTTTTTGTTTCTTATATATTTATAAAAAATTTATCAAGATCAATATAAATAATTTTTAAAACCAGAAATCAAGCGGCAGTATATTCACATAGAATCTTTAAACTTCAAAAGAAAGGGACATGATCAGATTTGATGACTGAGCCTTTATCATGTATTGACAAAAACATAAGTTTGGATATATATATATATATCGGTGTAATGTACTTATTTTACATGTGTCACACGTCAGTCAATAAAATTATATACAGTTAATTAACATATATGCAGTTTGATATACATTGATGTACAAGAGGATATACAGAAGATATAGTGGAGATATACAGATAGAGTCATTTTCAATTTCAAAAATTTTAATCTAAAATTCAGTTCGGATTCGCCTCAAATCATCTTCAAACACCTCCAAAATTCATATCTAAGCTTATTAGGATGTTCCCAACAAAATGAAATATCATTCAATCGAGACAAATTATAGATGTGCAGATAAAAAGATTGAATCAAGCTTTAATGATCTTGGATGGTACTTTTACTAAAAAATCGATGGAGAATTTGAAAAATAAAAAAATATTTCAACTCAACAACAAAATCGATTAAAAAATATTGATATTGCGAGACTAACATAAAATCTTTTTTTTTGAGACCAACATAAAATCAATGAAGAATTAATGAAGATTTTATTAGTCAAAAAATAAAGTACAGAGATTTGATAGAAAATATTGAAATTTTTTGGTTGAATACTAAATACTTTTTATTATTTTTATGACAAATAAATTTGGTCATTAGATGAAAAATGTTTTAGATAAATATTGAGTTTGGGATACCGAATATCATCTTGTAATGGAAGTATGGATTTATTTATGTCAATTATTACACACAATTATCACTGTGCTAATTTCTCATTTTGGAAAACCATATACATATTTAAATTATATTATTAATTTAATTATATTAGCATATAATATTTATTGAGATTGATATATCTTGAATTAAAATATAATTAAGATTTTTTAATGAATTTAAATTTAATAGTACTATTGGAATCCATTGGTCTAAAAGTTCTTTTTATTCTTAATTCAACATTTATTTTCAAACGCATTTTCAAACGCATTTTTAATGAAAAGTTTGGTACACAAATTACAGTACAAAAGTCCTTTTGAATTGATGTTCAACCATGATTTGTTTATTTTCAAACGCATCTTCCTAAAAAAAAAAAAAAAGAAAAAAAAGTTGATATTAAAAATTACTTGACTAGATAAATTATATGTCTGTGAGACATATATTTGAGCAGTTTTTTAAAAGTCGAGGTATGAAGCTGTGTTGGTATTTACTATTTATCATACGGTGAAGTGTAAGCTCTGAGGCATAGAATATACGATTTATGGATAGTCAAATTTTTAGTTTTTTGACATAACAAAATATGTATGTCCAAAGTTTTAAAATTGCCTTTTAAAACACTGATTTTGAGTTGAGGATTCACTTTGACAACATTATTGACTTGGTCAATTAAGGTTTGTTTCTTTCTATTATAGTCTTTGAAATTGATAAATGATATATTAGAAATGTTTGTTTCCCATTTGACAATCTTTTAGTACTCTCTTTTGACCAGAAAAAAAATTAATACTACAAAAGTCAACTTTTAAACATTAACATGTGTTTTTCCTTTAATACTCTCTTTTGAACTTTTAAACATTAACATGTGTTTTTCCTTTAATACTCTCTTTTGACCAAAAAGCTTTATACACTATCTTGCTTGGAAGTTTGAACATTCAATAAATTATTTTGTTCTTTAGGTCAATCTTAATTCTTAGTTCCTATGGTTTAAAATAAGATTATTCAAAAATTATAATTTCACCTCTAATATGAGATAGATAACATCAAATTTAGGCATGATACATAAATACGCTTAGCTCTAGTTTACATTTATGCACTCTAACTTTGGGTATGTATAAATAGAAACTTAAACTTGTACAAAGTTAAACAAATAGATACATGTGTCGTCCTACGTGACATTCTATACAACAATTTGCATCCAACATGGTGTCCTACGTGTATTATGTCATGTAGGACTCATGTACTTATTCAACTTTCAACAAGTTAAATGTCTACTTATACACACCCTAAGTTGGAGAATATAAATATAAAACAAGATCAAGTTAAAAGCATACCAGAATTAGTACCCAAATTTAACACATGAAGAAGCAAATTCTAAAGACTCCTCCATATTATGAAGTCTCTTGAATAAACAATTAGAGCTTACCTTATTAACGTCAATGATAATATTTCCATTTATTAATAATATTATTATTTTTCTTTTAGACGAACATTAACTTAGTCATGAACACTATATCAAAAATGATTTTTAGCGGCAATTAATTAATGGCAATAACTTAATTACCGCTAAATAATATGCATTTTTATCGGCGATTAGCACTTTTTGTATATGTCCCTAAAGCCTTTAACGACATTAGATCTAATGACACTTAACTAATGTTGATAAAGACTTTATCACTTTTTATTAATGTGTATATTTATTATCACTAAAAGTTATTTTTATTATAGTGAAACATGATTTTGAGATGTGATCTAATGAGTTGATCGATCTATTCATAGAGCGCGGAGCTATAAGCTTGTCTATATATCGACAAAACTTAATAATTTTGGGTTCAAACTTTATATTTGTACAAAATACGGAGAGAATTTGATAATATTGTTTCATAAATTCTCCTCCTAAACGAGACTTTCAAATGTCTTAAAGCTACATTGTAGATACGGCCAAGTTAAAAAAAATTGAGTCTCAATTTATAAATATCTTAAAATTAATTCTCCAAGAAAAAGAATTAGCCACTTAAAAAAATATTGTTTTTTCTTTTAAAAAATAAATCAATTATGATTAAAAAAAAACAAGCAGTGCAAAAATTGTCAAAACCTAACATCATATTCATACTTGTCTATTATCAAGTTCATTGTATGATATGAACACCATATTTATTGAGGAGTTGAAAAGTCTAGTGAAACTCTACTCCAACTGTCCCATGCTAAAAAGATCACTATTTTTCTATTTAGAAATTAGATTTTTCACTAAAAATATTTAGTCACTATTTGATCTATTTCTATAAATATTTTTGATTGAATTATCAAGAAAATAAAATAAAATAGTACTAGTATTTTCATATGCAAAAACTAAGAAGTTTCTCAATATTTTAATAAGAATTTATTTTTTACCATGCTTTTTTCCGATAAGCTGATTCGATGGGTAATGAATGGAAATATATATTTTATAACACAAATTTATCATATATAATTGAGTATACTTCTCTACACATTTGTTGATGTACTGGCCCAAATTGTGTGTGGTCTTTTAACTTTTTTTCCTTAGGCTTATTCATAATACATGAATATGTTCTTTAACTGATTAACCTCAACTGATATTTATATCCTTCAATTTTAAGTGTACATAATTAGACACTTAAATTTGTATAAAATTATACATGTAGGACGACGCTACGTAGAATGCCATGTAGGATGTTCATTGTGTAAAATATCAAGTAGGATGTGTATATTTACTTGTTCAACTCTATACAAATTTGAACACCTACATGTGTATACTAAAAATTGAAAGACATAAATATCAGATAAGTCCAGATTAAAAAACACGTTTATATATTATCTCTTTAAATTTAACAAATTTTGTTGATGGTCGATAATTCAAGATGGTCCATCTTCAAAGTCATTGGATGCACTGAAGACTCTCTTTCAAGTAATGTTTGATTTCATTTCCCTATTATTTATAGGTACTGACTTCCAGCACATTTTCTGGAAGTTTTACTTTAATTTAATCAAACTTTTACCATTTTTTGTATAATATTATTTTGAATATATTCTCTTCCCACTCTATTATAGATGGAAAACGAAGACAATTTTCTTGAAAAAATTGTTTAATCTTCCGTTTACAAAAGGTAAGCATCATATCGTAAATTGCGAGGGAGGTTAAGGAAATAGAAAAATATTAGAAGGCTGAGGGGGACTCTCTGAAATCATCCTATTATTTTGAGTTAACATTCTGATATTTATAAAGTATGTTAGATTGAAAACTAATATCAATTTTAAATGAAAATATGTTGATATAAGTTTAATTTTTTTTCATATTGATATTCATTTAATTTCTTTTATATTAAACTTTAAAATGAGAAGTGACATTAATTGATTATGCTAGCCCCATTCATTTCTTTGAATATGTCATACAAATTTTCGAACATTTAAAATCCGGGGGGAAAAAGTGTATTTCATAAAATGTGGGGCAAATAGAAAGGCAATTTTGACTTAATTTAGGCGGGTGTTGAGTTATAACTTGTCATTTAGTCCATATTAATTCAAGGAAACTTTAGGTAATCTGAGTCGTAACTCAATTATTGACTGAACTTATTTTGATCCGTTCAATTTTGATTCAACATGCTCATTGATCACATCTAGTTAAGTAATAAAGTGTCAATCTTTATACCCTTATCCTTACATAATACAAAACAAATGAAGTTCTTTTAATAGTACTATTTGTGTATCACATTGCTCCCTTGCCAAAATTAAGATTGATAACCTTAAAGTGTTTACTAGGTAGTTTAATGATACTCTAGTTTGTGTGTCACATTTCTCCCTCTTCAAATTATATTGAAAACATGAAAGTGACTACATGATACTCTAATATTTAAGTTTTAAGCGAAACTTTTAGGTGACATTTGGTGGTTGGCTAAAGTTATGTGAGTATTAATAATATAGAGTTCAAATATACATGATATATATAATTATTATTAGTTATCATCTTCTACTCTGTATAAAATAATATATATAAATTCTGCTAATTTTAAAGAGAGAGAAACACGAAAGAAACTGCAATATTTAGGAGAATTGTCATGTGTCCTTGACCAGTCTAATATATATATGCTAGTTAGATTATGATCTATTTTTGTTTAATATAATCCATCTTTAACTTGTCTACATTATGTGCCTTGTTTCTTCCACCCATTGGGATTATAACACATATCTATTATTTATACAAATATAAACCAAGAAGTTTTGGCCTTTGTGAATTATCTACTCATCTTTCCATTGCTTCTCCAACTTTGATGATCATAAATTGACAAAACAAACACAACTTGATGGTGGGGCACAAAACAGCCACTTGAGAAATTTAGGCTAAATTTCATAAATAATCACTAATTACCTAAATACACATCTTATTTTATCATAATATCTAAAAAAAATTATCATTTAATTTTTTTTCAAAAATCCCCTCATGATACATCACTCTCCCCTCTCACTGATATATCCCTATCTCCCTCTCGGATACATCCCTCCCCTCTCTGATACATTCCTTTCCTCACATATACATCTCTCTCCTCTTTGATACATTCCTCCCCTATGTATCTGGATGTTCTATCCCCTCTCTGATACATCCCTCCCCTTTCGGATACATCCCTCTCGTATGTATCTGTCTGCTGATGTATCCGGAAGTCAAGTGATGTATACGAATTTCATTAATTTTAAGGGATTCTTGTAATTTAGAAAATAGTTGAAAAATAATGTAATTATCTCTTAACACTATGTGATTTATGTTAATTATACATTATTTTATTTTCACTATTTAATTTAATTTTCTCATACAAAAATCATAATAAAATTACAATGACTAAAATTGTTACACCAGCACAATATTTAAAAATAAATAAAATCTAATTGGTTACTTCACCGGTCGATAAAAAATGCTTATTTTTAATATTTTTGATTCAATAGGAGAACAAGAGGGGGAAATAATGAGAATTTAAATCATACCTAATTTGTGGGAGATTCCTACTAGTATCACTAGATTGTAATAAACTGTTTGGCCAAACTCCTCATAGTCAAAAGTAGGGGTGTATATGACCGGATTGATTCGGGTTTTTTAATTATCAAACCAAATCATTTGTGTCGGATTTTTAAATCTATAAACCAAACCAAACCAATAAAATTCGGATTTTTCAACCTCGGGTTTTTTTGGGTTTTTCAAGTTTTTTCGAGTTTTCCTGGTAAAATATTCATACAAACATATAATTTACTTATACTTCAAATATTTGTTTAATCCTACCAAAATACAACTATCTAAGGTGTTTTTAAGAAAATAATACAAATTATGATATGAGTAATGACATTAAAATATCCAATAAAAAAAATAATAATAATGAAATCGTGTAAAACAAATATTGCAAATTAACAAGTCATAATGAAATTGATCATAATTTAAAGTACTAAATCATGCTAAATTAAGTTTAATAAGTATTAGTTACATGACTAAATATTAAAGGAAATTAAAATTAGATTATGTATTTGAATTGTAAAATCAAAGAACAAATATTCAATATTATTGTCATTCTTAGTGTTGAATTGATTTTCTTTTTGCATTAGTATTAATTTGATTTTGATTTAAACTTTATTATAATTATCAACATCTGTGGACTATAATTTTTACTGAACCATTCAGATTCTAAGTTTCAAACTTGAAATAATATATTAAAAGATAAAAACTATGAAAAAGTATAAGAAATATTTTAAAATGATATCAAAGTAAATATTTTTATGTAAAAAATAAAATTTTAAAATTATATATATACTGTCGGGTTGGTTTTTTTTTTAGTTAAAACCCAACCAACCCAAATATAGTCGAATTTTTTTTTTCAATACCAAATCAAGTCAAACCAACCACTAGTTGGGTTTTTTTTCTCTGTTTGACTCGGTTTGCGGTTTGGTTCGGTTTTCGGTTCGGTTTTATACACCCCTAGTCAAAAGTGCTTTCTCTATTTATATCAATTTACAAGTCGGCGTTTGATCATGAAAATAAAATTTAAAAAAGCCTTTAATTATTTGAATTTATCAAAATTGAAATTGGAGTTAAAATTATGTTCGGTTATACTCTTGGTAATATATATTTAAAATTAAAATTTATGTTTTTTAAAAAATACATAAAATATTATTAAACCATGAAAAACAATTTAAATGAGGTTATTTTATAAAAATAAAATTTAGGATAAATTTGAAAAAGAAAAAAATTATAAAGTAAAAACAGGATTTTGGGTGTATGGCCAAATGAGTCCTTATAAGTGTCTTAATTAAAATAGAGAAACTTTGAATTTTGTGATATTAAACTAATGATGTATGTAGTGATAAACTGTACGCAAACTTTATCACTATTTCATAAAAATAATCAAATATACACCAACACAAATTCTTTTTAAACAAAAGAAAAAACTCAATCTTTTAACTTCCGTTAGACGAAAATGATAATTCTACATCATCTATATAACGATAAGAATATACACGAGTCGTGTTATATAAAATATAACTCTATAAATATTTGTCAAACTTTCCCTTGTCTCTATCTCTCTCTATAGACTTCAAGAGAGAAAACAAACTCAATAGTGATTCTCCTTTTTCTCTTCCAAAACACATAGAAAGAGATGGCTATAGACTTTTGCAATTTTTTTTTAGAATAATGTCAATACAAAATATTGAAAAGTCTTAAAAATGTCTAGTCAAATGTACAAAAGTCGGTGATGTCTTCCAATTTTTCAGCCCTCCTTTTTGATTCTTTCATAAAGTAGTCATAACAGTTCAAAATTCCAATTCAATTAACGTGTTAAACGGATAAATATACATACAAATATGTGGTGCACAAAAAATAAATGCAGAACAAAAAATAAAACTATAGTATAGTATACAATATTTTTTTGAGTATGGTATCATTAAATTCTTTGTCAATTCTCTTGATTTTCTGTATGTTTGGTTCAGTTGTAGCGCAGAATCAAATTCAAAATACTAGTAGTTGTGTGGATGAATTCGAGTGTGGGAATATTGGAAATGTGAGATTTCCATTTTCTGTATCTTCACAATCTGATTGTGGATTGTACACTATAGATTGTGATGTTACTCCCAATCCAACAATTCGTCTCGGAGAAAATGTTTATAGTGTTCTGGGAAAACGAAACTCTGGTGGTTTTCGAGTTTTAGACCATAGGCTTGAGCAATTATTGGCAATTAACAGTTGTGGATCTTTCGATAGAAGTATATTGTTTCCAAGTTCTCCTTCTATCTCGTTTAGCATCAATGAACGAAATCTTACCTTGTTCAGATGCAACAACAATTTAGATATCAACAGGAGCATGAGTGATCATTATTTTCGCGAATATCTGAATTATACTAATTGTAGTGGCTTTAGTATATACTACAAGTATCCTAATAGAGGACGGGAGGATTCCTCAGATGCACCAGAGGGAGATATTCCGGATAACTGTTCTTCGATTCAATTGCCAATTACATGGAATTCAGGATCAAACGTTTCGAATAGTAGCTTGTTTGATCTCTTAACTGCGAATTTTGCAATTCAGTGGAGTCTGTCTGATGGTTGTAGTAAATGTCACTATCAAGGAGATCGATGTTTAACCGATAGCAACAATAGATTTCTTTGCTCCAGAGGTAATATTTTACTTGCAATATGCTTGTCATATACAATACTCTGAGCTTTGTCTAATTCTACTTCGAATAGTTGCTTCTAGTTTTTGTACTCTAGCTTCGAGATTGCACATCTACACACCTCAATTTGGTCTCAGCTGGACACTCCAACTCGTCCCTAGTGTGTCTCGTGGACACCTGATGCTGACATGACACATAAATATTGGAGGTGTGTAGATGATCATTTTTAAGTTGGAGTGTTCAACTAACATGGAGGAGACGAGTTGAGGTGTCTAGATGTGCATACTCAAAGTTGGAGTGCTTACTTGCCAGCTGAGGCCAAGTTTGAGTGTATGTTTTATGTATTATGCTGATTGAAAATAATGAGACACAAATATTCTGCTTGTTTCCATTGTGTAACGTGGGACAAATCGCCTGCAGAATTTATGTCTGTAGCTTCTTCATGTTGATATTGTTCTGAATTTAATATAGCAGCATAAGCTTGTCATACTTAGCTTAACTATCAGTTCCTCCTCCGCGTGCAACATTTATCTAACTTTTTCGTGATTTGGTTTGGTTGCAGTAACAAGAAAGCCGAGACGAGTTCTAATTGTAGGTAACAATCTATAACTTCAAATATTTTTCATATTACCACATGTTCTCAAGTATGTTCCTTGCTTTGAAATGCCAGCTTTCATCGAATTCTATCTACTTTTCTGTAGCCATTTTTTTTAAACAAATTCTGATTAGTTTCTCTGCATTTGCTTCAGTCTTACCTGTGGTGATTGGGTCGACCTTTTTAATCTGCCTTGGTATTGTTATCTGGCATTTCAAGAAAGGAAAAGGCTGTCGTTCTCACTCTTTCACGAGAAATACATTTTCTGATCCTTCAAGAAGGGATCTTGAAGGGGATAGCAAGTACTTTGGGGTCCCCGTCTTCTCCTACTCTACTCTCGAAGAAGCCACCAATAATTTTGATCCCTCCCAAGAGCTTGGAGACGGAGGTTTTGGAACTGTGTACTATGGTAATAAACCACGTAAATCAAGTCATGACATTTCAAATCATATTTGGAAAAACATTAGGCAGAGTTTTGCATTACTGTATTAAGAATGCAATGGTTTGGTAACATGATTCAGCAGCTAACAATGTACTTCTTTTATTAGGTAAACTTCATGATGGACGAGAAGTTGCAGTGAAACGCCTCTATGAGCAAAGTTCCAAGAGGATGGTGCAATTTAAGAATGAAATTGAAATTCTTACTCGCTTAAGGCACCAGAATCTCGTTATGCTCTATGGTTGCACGTCAAGGCATAGTCGTGAACTCCTCTTGGTTTATGAGTACATCCCAAATGGAACAGTTGCTGATCACCTCCATGGAGAGAAAGCTAAGAACGGAGCCCTTATATGGCCTATACGCATGAAGATTGCCATAGAAACTGCTAGTGCTTTAGCTTATCTCCATGCTTCTGACATAATACACCGCGATGTCAAGACTTGTAACATTCTACTTGACAACAATTTCTGTGTCAAAGTTGCAGATTTTGGGCTTTCGCGACTTTTTCCAAATGATGTGACTCATATCTCAACGGCTCCACAGGGGACGCCAGGATATGTTGATCCAGATTATCATGCTTGCTATCAGCTAACTAGTAAAAGTGATGTGTATAGCTTTGGAGTTGTCCTTATTGAGCTCATATCGTCGCTCCTTGCTGTGGATATAAGAAGGCATAGGGATGAAATTAGTTTGGCTAACTTTGCAGTAAGCAAGATTTTGACATGTGCATTCGAGGAGTTGATTGATCCATCTCTTGGTTACGAGTCCAATGCTGAAGTTAGGAGAATGACTACTTCAGTTGCAGAGCTAGCTTTTCAATGTCTCCAACTCAAGAAGGAAATGAGGCCAACAATGGATGAAGTGTTGGAAATTCTAAAGGCAATTCAGAGTGGTGAGTTTGAAAACCAGAAGAAAGAAGAGATTAACGTCGTTGATAATGTAGAAGTACCTCAGGACCCTGAATCAGAAAATGATGATGCACAATTGATGAAATCTAAATTACCTGTTTCGATGAATTCTGTGAATGATAAGTGGTTCAGTTGCTCTACCACAGTTAGTATTAGCGGGTGAAATTCCTTCGATATTAATGGTATATTCATTATATCTTATCTTTCACTCTCTTCTCATTCTTTTTTCGCTCTCTGCTTGTTTATGAGTTCAATACCTGATTGTATCAGAGATGTGTTAAAAATAGAGATGCCGTTTTTTTTAAGCAAGCCATCACCTTACCATGTCTATAAACATCCAAAAAGTTATGAAAGCAAAGGGGAAATTTATACTATAAGTCTGATAGAGAACAATGAGGATAAACTAAACAATCTCCAGAACAGCTAAAATGACATAGACTTTCATACTATAAGCAAAATACAATAGTTCAACTAACAAAAGAATTACATTTGTTGTATCTTCTCCTTATGCTACGGATCGTTGCCACTTATCTAGTAGAAATAGTCCCTTCACCTCTTTAGTGAATTGATGAAAAGAATAATAGAAGGTACCACTTCCACTCGAAGAGGACTGTTTAGCTAAGAAGTCAGTTATTTCGTTGGCTTCTCTATATCAGTGGGAAGTATTTACTTCTGCTTCATTCGTGGCCTGGTCAATGTCTCGAATGATTCCTTTCAACTTCAAGTTTTTTGGTTAACTTGTCTTTGATCATGTTGGCCACTACCATAGAATCTAGTTCCAAGTTACAGATGGGAAACCAGATGATATGATTGCAAAATTGAAGAACACTTTCAAGATAAGTTATAGTTTCTTTTTAAAAGGCTTCTTTTGCCTTTATAAAGTAAACTTTGGGGTACAAAAAATAGTTTGTGAACATGCCTTGAGAATATAATGAATCCAAAAGTATAATAACGTTTATGGATGCATGATGAACTCCTCGTTGCTTATGAGTACATTCCCAAAGGAACTGTAGTTGATCACATTTTTTGAAAATGCAGCAGTCACTTCCTGACCTGTCTGAATTATAAGACTTGCTATTGAAATTACTAGCCATTGTCTTATCTTTATGCTTCTATTTAAGCCAATCCCAACTAAGCTTATAAGCACCGCTTGGCTTATCTATGCGTTTGGTAACAGTAAAAGTCTGTATCTGGACAGGATTGCAGCAAGGCTGAGGTGCTGGACATCAGTTCACTCTTTGGTTAGCTCTACATAAAAGACTAACCACAGTTGATCGATTGGCAAAACGGATATCAAAGTGCTATTCACTTTAGAGTGCTCTATAATTCTATTAACAATGGAACTAATTTACCAAAAGTAGGTTATGTGATATCTTGATTCATTCAAAATAATACATACATAATTTGACAAGTCTAGATCATCAAACTTGATCTTTCGAGTCTTGAATAATATAGGTGGTAGTAGGCATGTCTCTGTCTGACACTGAAGAAGAATACAAGAAAGGCTTCGGAGGCATTTGCAAACATTCGAGTTCACCTTGTAACATCTCTACAACCATACTGATAGAAGGCCTGCTGGACGGATCGGTTTGGATGCACCACAGGCTCACCAGTATCATCTTTTCTGCAAGTTTTTTATCCTCTTCCTCCACAATGCCAGTTAATCCAAGCTCTTTCTTTAGTTCAATTTGTTTGTAAATCCAGTGTGGAAAGTATATTTCACTAGTATGATCAACAACATCGTCAACATTTTTCCTTCCTCCAACCATCTCGAAGACCATCATACCATAGCTATACACATCTGACTTGTGAGAAACTCCTCCAATGTTGTTATACACAATTTCTGGTGCAATGTAGCCAACAGTCCCTCTTGCACCTAATAAAGATACAATGCTTTCCTTGTTGTTACATAGTTTTGCAAGGCCAAAATCGGATATTTTTGGACAAAAGTCTTCATCAAGAAGAATGTTGTGAGGCTTTATATCAAAATGCAGGATTCTAGTATTGCAACCGCGATGCAGATACTCCAATCCTCTAGCAATGCCAAGTGAAATATCGTACAATGTTTGCCATCCTAGTTGACGATTTGTTCCACATTTTGTGTCATAAATGAACTTCTCAAGGGATCCGTTGGGCATGAAATCATAGATGAGAGCTCTGTGTTGACCTTCAAAACAAAATCCCACAAGTGATACAATATTAATATGAGAAGTCCTACTGATACTTGCTACCTCATTGATAAACTCTTCTCCCCCGCCCTTCAATTCCTTCAAGACCTTGACTGCCACAAGACTTCCGTTATGTAACTTTCCCTTATACACAGAACCATAGCCTCCTTGACCAAGTTTATTTTTGAAATACTCAGTCATTTTTTTAACTTCAGAATAACTGTACTTCCTTGGCGCGAGTGATCCTTGGTTCTTCAAGAAGGCTTTTACATTTCTGTAATCCTCTCCTTTTGTCTTCCAGGAAATGAAGGAGAATTTTGTTCTTAAGTAGAGGAATAGGAGAACCAACATTGCAATTCCCCCAATAGAAGAAGTAACTGCTGCTGTCAAGACACAAATTGGAAGATTGCTGTCAGTTTTTGAAGTTGCACTAGTTTTGCAGGATACTATATTTATCAGCATAATAACGTTCCCGTGAAGAACGTTCTCTTTATCTGTGTGTGTAGGTGTTTTTATGCAACGGTAGCACATTTGTAGCTATAGATAGTTACCTGCAACTAGAATTCGTTTAGACTTTCTTTTTGCTGCAGCCAAAGAAAATCACGAAAATGTTAGATATATTAATATATGTGTTGCACAAGGAAGTGAGGAATAAGAAGTGAGTGTAAAATCTGTGCTATCAGATGCTGCACAATATAAGACAACACAGCACTGTCTACTAACCTTCTACCCTAAATGTCTAAATCACATCCTCCACACCCTCCTATCTGAGGTCATGTCCTCGGTAACTTGAAGTTGTGTCATATCTTGTTTAATCACCTCTCCCTAATACTTCTTTGGCCTACCTCTACCTCTCCTCGTACCTACTATAACCAACCTCTCGCACCTCCTCACCAGGGGTCTGCACATCTCCCTTTCACATGTCCAAACCATCTTAATTTCGCTTCCCTCATCTTTTCCACCACGGAGGTCTCTCCCTGCCACCTTATCCTGGATACCCTCATTCCTAATCTTGTCGCCCCTTGTATGCCCACACATCCACCTCAACATCCTCACTTCCATGACATGCATCTTTTGAATATGAGAGTTCCTGATTGGCCAACATTCCGCCCCATACAACAAAATCAGTCTAACCACCACTCTATAAAACTTACATTTAAGTCTCTTCATCTAAATATAACAGTATTAAACAAGCATACTAGAGTCCAGTATGTATGTTTTATAGGAGAAACTTTATAGGGAAGAATAAGTAAGTTAATTAACTTCTCTTTAGAAGTAAAATTTACCTTTGGGATCAGTGCTGGAAGTGGAACAAAGAAATCTATTGTTGCTATCGGTTAAACATCGACCTCCTTGATTGTGACATTTATTACAATCATCAGACAGACTCCACTGAATTGTATAATTCACAGCTAAGAGATCAAACAAGCTACTATTCGAAACGTTTGATCCTGAATTCCATCTAATTGGCAATTGAATCAGTGAACAGTTATCCGGAATATCTTCTTCTGGTGTATCAGAGGAATCTAACCGTCCTCTATTAGGATACTTGTAGTATATACTAAAGCCACTACATTTAGTATAATTCAGATATTCGCGAAAATAATGATCACTCATGCTCCTGTTGATATCTAAACTGTTGTTGCATCTGAACAAGGTAAGATTTCGTTCATTGATTCTAAACGAGATAGAAGGAGAACTTGGAAACAATATACTTCTATCGAAAGATCTGCAACTGTTAATTGCCAATAATTCCTCAAGCCTATGGTCTAAAACTCGAAAACCACCAGAGTTTCGTTTTCCCAGAACACTATAAACATTTTCTCCGAGACGAATTGTTGGATTGGGAGTAACATCACAATCTATAGTGTACAATCCACAATCAGATTGTGAAGATACAGAAAATGGAAATCTCACATTTCCAATATTCCCACACTCGAATTCATCCACACAACTACTAGTATTTTGAATTTGATTCTGCGCTACAACTGAACCAAACATCACCATTTGACATGAAATCAACAAAATTGACAAAGAATTTAATGATACCATACTCAAAGCTCTTACTATAATAATAAGTAATAATATTCAAAACTAATGCAAGGAAAGAAGCAGACACATTCAAAATTTATTAGATACTTTGTGCATATTTTCTCTTCTTGCTCCTTTTCTACACCTTTTAAGATGCTTGTTGACTTGGAATTTTCAGCTTCGACGACTTAAAGGAGAAAAGAGAGCCAAAAACAAGTGGGATGTTGAAACTTTGGTATAATCGTGGTGTCTCGTCAGCTTATGTGCACTTCGACTATTTTACAGTTTTTACTATTTCCTCCGTCCATTTTTATTTTGTCATGTTAGCTTTTCGAAAGTCAATTTGACTAATTTTCAAAGTTAAATTAGACTACATTAATTATATATTTTAAATAAAAAATTTAGATATTCAAAAACTATATAAAAAGTACTATAAATTGCAATATTTTGTATATCAATATGATGAAAAAGTAATCGTAAAATGTTAGTCAAATTTTTTATAGTTTGTCTCTAGAAAGAAAATCTATGATAATTAAAAGTGGACGAGGTAGTAGTAAATTTCATGAAAGTTTACTACTATTTCACTACTATAGAAGTTTAAAAGTTCATAGATAATAACAAAATTCAAAGAACAAGAAATTAGGGGTCGTTTGGTAGAGTGTATAAAAATAATACCCAATAGAGTGTATTAGTAATGTAAGCATTAGTAATGCATGTATTAGTTATACTTGTATTAGTTATGCATAGATTATTTCTTATGCATTGTTTGATTTGGTGTATTAAAAATAGTATGCATTGTATAAAAATATTTATTTACAAAAGTATCATTCACAATTATGGTGAAAAAGATGTAAAAGTACTTTTGAGGGGTAATTGAGTCTTTAACCATATTAATGCATGCATTAAATCCTTTGCATTACTAATACCATGGATTTCTAGGTATTAGTAATACACTCCTCAATACACAATAGAGTGTATAACTAATGAAATGCAAGCATTAGTTATACATATCATGAAAAAATGCACCAAACAAGGGATTACTAATACATATAATTAATGCATACATTATTTTTGCTAATACACTCTACCAAACGATCCCTAGTAATGTTATAACTAGTAGTACAACTAATAGTATAGAAGAATAAGTGAGACAACGCTCAACTATCCAACGTCTTATCCTAATTCTTGTCCTCTATAGCCTCCTATCTATGAACAAAAATCAGAATTATCCTTGAATTATGTGAGACAAAATAATTATGTTTTCACCTCTTCGGTTAAAAGTTGACATCAAATGCATCTTTAACATTATTAAGTAGGGTTTATTCTTGAATTATGCTAAAATGGATAAACTTACTTTTATTTTTGACCCGTCTAAAATAAGGACAAATTTGAACCGTTCATATAGTGCAAGGACAAAATCTAACCATTTCGCGTTATGTAAGGATAAATTTGATCATTTCACATAGTTCAAGAGTAAAATTTGACCCTTCCTCCTAGTTTTGAGTTTTTAAAATTGTGTTCCTTAAATCAAGAACCTGTCGCAAACTGTCTCTCTTCCTCTTCTAAGACAAAAGTTATCTTATAAGGTAGAAATAAGATTTACGTACATTCTACTCTCTTTGTAGCCCACTTTTATGTAGAAATAATTCACAAACTAGAGAAAATAAGCTAAAATTAGCTATTTCATTAAAGATTTACGTACATTCTACTCTCACCATCACGAACTAGAGAAAATAAGCTAAAGTTAGCTATTTCATATATTCATTCGAGGAAGCGCTTTCTATCAAGGATTTTTTCATACTCTAAATTCGACATCACGTATATAACCAAAAAAGAAGGGCGATAGCAGAACACCTTGCACCCTATCAAAGAGGAACATGAGTTTAAGGATTGCTTCCCAAGGAAGTAACTGTCACACAAGAGGATATGAAAGCCACTTGACTGTAAGGAGAGGAGGGCATAGAAATTTGACTTTGATGACACGATTAATCAAATTGGGTACATAGTAGGACATTGCTGATTGCAACTGATGAATCTTATTTCGAAGAAATCTATGGAGTTTCTCCTTATCCGAACGGGTCCACCGAAAGACAAAAATGATCAAAGAGAGGCCTCAACTAGCTTCTTGGGAAGCTCGTTCCCACCGTTTTTGCTATTACTGAAGCTTTTAAGAAAAAGAATTCATTTGGAAGCTAAGAGATCTTTAGTTTTAAGACTGTTTTTTTCTTAGTGGAGCAGCCTATTCAATGCACCACATCCGTTTATGATATATTTGTTCAAAATTAACCCTTCTATATTTGTATAAATATAAAATTCAATTTCTTTCCCAAAATACCCTTTTGGTAATTGATTTTTCGAATTCAGGAGCAAATCAAAACTGTCTTTTAAGCTTTAGCGCTCTCCTTCTCTCTCTCTCTCTCTCACACACACACACTTCCTTTTGACATCCTGTAAATTTTTCCTCAAAACCCTAATTTTCTCCCTTTCCCAACATCAATTATCAATTCAAAATCCTTTTGTTAGATCTCTTGGTCCAATTTCCAGCTAATTTTTCCAATTTTTGTTAGCATTAATCCCAAGAAGATGAAAAGACGATCCAATTCTTTGAATTCCGTGAAAAATCTTCATAATTCCCCTCAATTTCTTCTCAAACTTTGATGGGTTTGTGACTTTTCACAAAAAGATTGGGTTTTTAATTGTTTTGTGTGTGTATAAGTTTCCTCTGCCTGTATATTTGCAGACAATAAACCTATTTGAATGATACACTGCAAGTAATTTGAAAAAAAAGAAGAAGGTTCTAGAATTAGGGGAGGAAGAAATTGTGCTTATGGCTGGTTCGAAAATGGAGGGGTCATCAGCTCCAGCTGTAAGGAGAGACCCATATGAGGTATTGTCTGTAGCAAGGGATTCATCTGATCAAGAGATTAAAAGTGCTTACAGAAAGCTTGCACTCAAGTAAGTCATCCACATGTTACTCGAAAGGGTTTTGTTTTATGGTTATTGTGGTTGGTTTAATTGGGGTTGATCTGTTTGGACAAATTAATTGGTGTTGGAATGTTATAGACTCAAATTGATTGAGCTGTGAAATGGACTTGAATGGATTGGAATGAGTATGCTGGGGATTAGAATAGTTTTGGACGGAGGCTAAGTTGATTGACTGATTGAAGTTATACTATTGCTGTCGTAATGTTTTATATATGCACTTAAGTGTGGTTACGAGGTGTAGTTGATTGGTTAATTGAGTTATTGTTGTGAGAATTGTGCATTATGTTCTTACATGTGGTGTACATAAACCGAAATGTGGCGTGTTACTTTGCTATGTATTTAGTTAGACGTATCAAGCATTTTGAGGATATGGTTAGCTTTAGCATGGAACTCATTATTAGCTATCCAAGAATTGAAGCTATTAGTTTGAAGGTTGAGGTGGTGTGAGAATTGAGTAGTAGATAGATGATAGCTATGCTTGTAATAGTTTGTTGAAGTTATTTTATTGGAACCTGGAGTTTCTTACATGGAAGTTTAATCGTGATGGAATGATAGGTTGGGTCATAGAGGGAAGAATGGGTTTTAAGGGCGAAGGTGTAGGGAAGTTTGTTGATTTCTTGCCTGCCTCTATGCATTACATAAGCTTTTGTTTGATAAAGAGGGGAATTTCTTGATTTGAGATAGTCTCTTATACATTAGTTACTTTAGAAGAAAAAATCTCTTATACAGTAGCCATACACAATCTAAATTATTGGCAGGTATCATCCTGACAAGAATGCTAACAATCCTGAAGCTTCAGAACGCTTCAAAGAGGTTGCCTATTCCTATGGTGTTCTATCTGATCCAGAAAAAAGGAGGCAATATGATATGGCAGGTTTTGAGGTACTTTGTCCACATCCATTGTCAATTACATAATTTTCATGCAAAGTGGTTTTACTACCAGATTAATGGCTTTAAGTAAATGTCTTTTTAATTATGTTTTGAGCTACTGTATTTATGGAATTTTTTAACTGTCTCAAACAAAAATGAAAATGGGTATCTGTTGTTCGATGTTTGACAGAAAACCTTGTGGGCCATTCAAGAAATCAAATAACACTAAATGTTCATTGTATCAAAATCATTTAATGAGAAGTCAAAATTACTAAGTTGCTTCCCTGTAATCTATAGACAAGTCCCAAGTACGTGCATTGCACGAATATTGCAACGACTTTAGAAATTTGGACCACATATTCTAATTTTTTTTGTTTAAACTATATACCTTACAATAGGAAATATGTTTGAACGTGATTTTATATAGCATTGTCCTATTGAGATTTAAATGTAGTTGCCGTAGTTGTATGTTATGGGATTACATTAGGAGTCTTTGATTTGTATCGTGTATGGATTAGGAAATCTTAAATGATCTATAAGCTTTCGGGATCCATGAGAAGTAGCTAAAGAACAAAATACAATTGAAGAAAAACGTACCACTAATTAATCTTTTACCTTGTCAAAATCAAGTCCTCTAATTGAATTAAGGCTTAGTCATTGTTAGTCTGTCACATTAGGTCTGGCGTTTGTCAGAAGCTTTAGTTTGGTTAGAGATTTGTATGCCAGTATAGAAATAAGTTTGAAATTTAGAGAACTTTTAGTATTAGAGAACTCTTAGTTTTAGTTAACCCCAATAACTTTGGGATTGAGGTATAGTTATTGTATCATATTTTTTTCATATAAAAGAAGTGGAGCAAATGTTTGGTCTCGACTTTTTGGAGCTGAACAAATCCTCTTTTGTTCTGTGTGTTGGTGTGGGTGGGTTGGGGGGCTATAGGAAAACTCAGTGGAAGAATTTTAGAAGGTCAAAGATGGACTCAAGCAAATAAATTTGATGACATTGGTTATCTTCCACTGCTATTATGAAATATTACAGTAGTTGGATTCTTGTGTTGGTGGTCTTTTTGCAATGACTTCTTTATGTATGCATGGATTTTAAAAGGTGGTTGCTCACACACTGAGGCGTATACATATACTCTCTCTAGTGGTACATGTATAGTTTCTTTTTTATGCTTTTTTCAACTTTATCCAAATTGTCGTAGTTAATTGTAATAGGTATGATGGACATGATTTATGTATTAGAGAGACTCCCAATTGACAAATACTTGTGGCAACTTTTAACTGATTATAGTTCCTAGATAACTGCTCAGTGCTCACAAGCATGTGCTATTCGTCTTTCTCTGACATTTTATCTTGAAAATTCTAAGGCTATTGATGCTGAAGGAACAGATATGGAAATTGATTTGTCTAATCTTGGAACTGTCAACACAATGTTTGCAGCATTGTTCAGGTAATCATCATACCAAACTTTGTATTTCTAGTAGATTGTTGGTGTTTAAATTTCCTTCTCTCTCTTATAGCAAGTTGGGCGTTCCCATCAAAACGACTGTGTCTGCTAATGTTCTTGAAGAAGCTTTGAATGGAACTGTCACAATCCGCCCTCTTCCAATCGGGACATCACTTAGTGGAAAGGTAGCATTTGATTTCCTCTTTCAATTAGCAGGATAAAACACATCAGCTGTACTAAGGTTTTTAGCTTGGTTTTGCTGCAGGTTGAAAAGCAAAGTGCCCATTTTTTCGGTGTAACGATTAGCAATGAACAAGCAGAGGCAGGGCTTGTAGTTAGAGTCACTTCAGCAGCTCAAAGCAAGTTTAAGGTACACTCCAGATCAATAGAATTTTTTTGGTAGTTATTTGTCCTACTTTTATACTTCGTAAGCAGTGCCGGTATATCTCATGTTTTTTGTGTTTTCTACCTTTCCATGACTTGAGATGTTAAAACTAAATTTTATATAATTTCAGCTACTGTATTTTGAACAAGATGCAAATGGAGGTTATGGCCTGGCTTTGCAGGTACTGCATTTTACAGTTTTTGGTAATTCAAGATATTTTTAATTGATGTAGAGTTCTGAGTGATTTGAAGTGGCCAGGTAGTTGCTGATTCATCAAGCTTCTAATAAAAGCATTTATTTTGGAATTAAAACCGAATTAAGAAATGTATACTCTTCATTCCATAATCAATTTTGGGAGACATTTTGAGCATTTACAGACACAACTTTCTCTAGGATTGTTGCTTGATCAGTAATCTGTGCATTGAGGAAAGAAGCACCTATTCTTTTCTTAAAAGATAAAAAACAAATCAGAAAAGATGTTACCAATTCTCAAAAATAAAAAATAAAAAATCAGAAAATAACTCTCCTTAAATTGTAATGAAGTAACGTTCTTGAATTGCAACTTTAGGTCCTCTTAGTTAAGCGCTTATCTTGATGTATCTCTATGGCTTGAATGAGATTTCCTGGGATTTAAAGCTTAGTCTTGAGTTTTTTTTTGTTTTAAACTCAGGTTGAGAAATTAAAGCTTAGTCTTGGATTACAATTTTTTTTGTTGTGACCAACATAACTTTTAACAACTACTACTAGGCCCTATTTGTTTGCACTTATTAGGGGTCTGAATCTGAATGGCTTAGATTTCAGCCCATTAAGTGGTTTTTTGTTTTGTGTTTTAAAATACTTAAATGGATTTAAATGGGTCTGGATGAATCAGATTTGTAATCAACTCTAACACCATGAAGATCTTAAATTTCACTTTTTTCTTAGCAAAAGTCATGCCCATATTTATATATGTGAAGAACTTCGCATCTCGACAAAATAAAAAGACCTTCATGTCTCTTGCATTTGCCGGAATCTTCCGAGGAACTGGCGACATCAATTCTTGCTCTGGCAGCTATTTCTGGTGAAGTGGGCCACCGATGGAGATGTTCAATTGTTTGTTGAGGTTGAATTCAAAAATATAGAACCAATCAAAGAGGGAGGAAGTAGTTGGGTCATCAGGTGTACTGAGAAAGTATGGAGGAAAGCATCAGGGTATTTCTGAAATGGGTTGGAGCTCCACTTTGTCATGGTGAAGTGGGATTAGGCATTTTCTGTCATAAAGGAGTCCTAGAAATGGTGAGGTTGGTTAGTAGGTAGTAGGGACGCTGGGAGGGAGTGAACAGGAGGGATTTTCACGTAAAAGGAAGGATGAACTTGGATTGTTTGGTGGGGTGGGTTTGAGGAAGAGATGCAGAGTATTTAGGATTAATGGTTGGGTGATAACATGAAGATGAGAGATGTGTATCCACTATCCAGATTCAGGCAACATCTTAGTGTGTATCCAGACTCAAGACATTTTAATCTTAATAAAAACAAATGACCTCTAAATCTCAACCAAACAAGTAGGGTTTGCCTATACGAATTCTCACTGACCATATTTCTCAATTTAAATTCATCTCAGACCAATATATACAAATAAAAATAAAGGAAGCATGAACAAAGCTTACTTGGTTATCCAAGCTTCTAGCCATATGGCTCATGAGTCATGCCTTATTTGCGGGTGTAGAAAGTTATGGTCAGGAGCCAGTCTAGTAGATGAGGCTGTATGTTTGTAAGATCTCAGTTCACTAAAGTATTGAATTGACAGTATGAATCAACTGCTTTGGAAAACTAGACCTCATTCTTGATGTTCGCTGATTTTGAAGCTCTTCATGGTCTGCAATCTGCATCAGCTGTGAGGCTTATATATTCGAGTGAACTCACTTGTACAGAGCAGATACTGGACTTCTTATTCTTTATCTTCAGATATATAAGCTCAACGTGCTCGTAACTACATTAAATTTGCCTGTAAACCGTGTTTCTTTTTGTTACAGTTATCTTTCGAGTATTTCTTTTTGACTGTTAGTTCTGAACACACTGATTTGTGAGCAAGTGTATTGTATTTTAAATGGACAAGTTGTGCATGTCTAGTTTATTCTAACCAGGTAATTGACTCATCAAATTTTTCTTAATAAAAGTGTATTGTATTTTAAATGGACATGTTGTGCATGTCTAGTTTATTCTAACCAGGTAATTGACTTGATCAAAATTTTCTTAATGAACCTGATGAATTGTCATTGTATACAGGAAGACAGTGAGAGAACGGGTAAGGTAACGTCAGCAGGAATGTATTTCCTGCACTTTCAGGTGTACAGAATGGATTCAACTGTAAATGCGGTATGTGAATATCAACCAATTGGTCAAGTCCATTAATGCAGTGTTGTCAGAACTAATAAATAATTTGAAATATTGTAGTTAGCAATGGCTAAGGACCCTGAAGCTGCTTTCTTTAAGAAGCTGGAGGGCCTTCAACCTTGTGAGGTCTCAGAACTAAAAGCTGGCACTCACATATTCGCTGTTTATGGTTGGAGCTACTTATATTGCTGAATATTTGTTTTTTGTTGCTGCAAAACACCTTCTAATTCCCGATTGATTGTCCAATGCTAAATTCTCAAGGATGAATTTTGATCTGATTTCTGCAGGAGATAATTTCTTTAAGCCAGCTACTTATATAATTGAGGCTCTTTGTGCCAAGTCATATGAGGATACTACTGTTAAGCTCAAGGAAATCGAGGCTCAGATTTTGAGGAAGAGAAATGAGCTTCGGCAGTTTGAAATCGAATATAGAAAGGTTTGCTTCTGGACAATATTTATCATCGGTGATAAATTGTTTCAGATATGCTCATTGTACTACTTTCCATGTGGATGTTAACAGGCATTGGCACACTTCCAGGAAGTAACCAACAGATACAGCCAAGAGAAGCTATCTGTAAGTTTTTTCTGCTGCTAGTCTCATGGTCTAAATATCATTTTCATAAATGTGCTCGTATTGAGATGTTATGTCCAACTCGTGATTTTCATCTAGTTCACGATTCCCCTCGAAGTTCTTCAAGTTTATTTCTCATGAAAAAATTAGTGACTCGGGAATAGTTAATTAGAATTTAGAGCCATCATTAATGCAACTCTTGATTGTTTAGACGCTACTTTGCTTTGTTCCTTCTATTACCTGATTGTTCCTTTGCACTGATTAAATACTGATGTTTGTAAAGGTCGATGAGATGCTGAAACAAAGAGACAGCATCCACTCTTCATTCACAGTTTCAAGGTCAATTGCTAATCTAAGCAGCAGTGGAAGCGGGCATTTCAGTAATGGAAGTAGCAGTAAAGTCCTTGGCGAAGATTATAAAACCGATAGTCCAGGGGAAGATGGAAGCTCAGACTCCAAAGACAAGTCATCAAAGAAAAGATGGTTCAACCTTAACCTTAAAGGATCAGATAAAAAGAACTGAAAAGTCGACGATTATCTATGTTCTATACTTGATCCCAAATTTTAGAGTTCTTGCATTGCTATCAAACGCCAAGGGGGCAGGTATTGCGCTGCCGGAACAAGTCCCTTCATATATTCTTTGTTCTATTTGTTAGTTTGTGCTTTTACCAGATGCATTTTGTCTTTAGGGAAGTGATGTTTGGAATATATATATATATAGGTGGTATTTTTGGTGTTTGTATGCATGATTCTTGTGATGTACCATAAAACTAGGCTGATCTTCAGCTGTCAATCCATAAAAGATTATAGAATTCAGAAGGTGTTGTAATTTTAGTCTATGGACATGTTCTTTTTTTTGGTTGGCATTGTGAAGTTGTAATATTTCAATGGTGGGAATCTCAGTTCTTACAAAAAGAAAAATGAACTTTTGTGAATTTTTATGCCTCTGTTTTTATATATAGAGTGTGTACACTATGAATTTTTATGCCTCTATTTTTAGTGTTGCGTACAAATATACAAATCATAAACATGACATTAACTATGAAAGTTGCGGGGAAAGATCATAGAGGTGTGAGAGTTAATTGCTAAAATAGGGATTACACCTAAAAATTATGTACATTCAAGTTGCAATAAGATTATGTTATCCAGTTTGTTTTAGTTTTTTATATTAATAATAATCTAATATACAACAAGATTATGTTACTTAGTCCGTTTCTTACTCGTGTTCTATTTTACTTGACTCATGTTAACTCAACACGCTCTTTAAAAAAATATTTAACTAGGCATTTATTTTACTTAATTAACCTTATTACTTATGTTTTGAAAATTTAAATTTAATTACCAATACATTATGTATTAATTTAATGATAAAGTTAGTATTAGAAGAAAATGATAAAGAATAAAAAAACAATCACAGAAAAACTTGAGGTCCTAAATTATTATTCTAGTGGTCTCATAAACGAGCAAACTTATGTTCTCTCATTAGGTGGAAAAGTCAATGAAGTAAATGTAGAACGTGTCAAATATCATCCACGTATAGTTAGTATAATTTTCTTTTATCAAAGCTACATAATTATGGTTTTTAATTGAAAAATCACATTTTTTCATCCTACTAATTCAAAATTTATAAGTAATTGTTAGAAAACCAACTTGCCAATGATTGATAATTTTTTATTCTATATTTTTTTTTATATAATTTAATAAATACAGATTCAATTAAAAGAGATCGATTTGATCTGACATATTCTTTTTATCTTTTGATGAATAAACCGTCAATTTATAAGTAATTCAAATGATATATCCTCTACCTTCTTTGAAAATCATCGTTCAAATTCTATTCTACTAGTTATGTTTTAATTTTAATACATTAAATAACTCTCTTTCTGACTAGCAACACCCATTTACTACATTATTCTACAATCATGTTCTATGATTTCTTCAAATATTTGTGTATAATCTATAAAATGAGAAAGTAATCCATTTCAATTCACATATTTTAAAATAACCAGCCAACAAACTCGTTAAAATAGCAATTACATTACAAAATAAATTTCAAAAATAAACAACAATATCTCCACAGCCATTAAAACCAATGTGGAGAAAAATAAATCAAATATAATATCATCACAATCCAACCTAAACCCAAACACCAAAAATAAAATTAAAAACCATCAAAAAAGATAAAAATAAATTTCAAAGAAAAAAAATGAAAAGGAAAACTCATTGTGCTTCTTGAGCTAGCGAGCCGCGGAAAGGTTTGACAAAATCTAATAGCTTTACGTTTTGTTAAAAAAATCATTTAGAAACCCAACAACCTTTTTCCCTTAGACTTAAAGTTCGTAAACTTAAAATTCTAATTACGCCTACTCATCAATTCTCAACCATTGCATTAAACTTCTCCAAAAATGATTCTTGTCTTTGCAATTTAATTTCTTCATAAAACCTTTCAATAAACTTCTCAGCTCTCTTATCAACCGAATCGTCATCATCATCATCCTCGCCACGAAAATCTGTAAATTCTTCCATGGAACCTAATCTCTCCAACTCCAACACTGGGTACCTTCTCTTTTTTTCTTCTCCTTCGCCTTTCGCCATTCCCAAACATCTCGAAATAAAGAAAACAGAGCATATATCTCTATAACTCCTCTGTTTTCTGAATGATTTTTTTCTGTTATAGTAATGAATCAATGGTGTATTTGAAGGAGAAAATTGGTATTCTTGAATATACCCATAATTGTAATGCTTAAGAAGACTAAATTTCTTCACTTTTTTCAGAGAATTTATGGGTTTTCTCATTTTTGCTAAGAAAATCGACATGTTTAGTAGATTTGAAACTTTCTGAAAAACAGGGGAACTTATTTTGGGCATTTTTTCTTTTGTTTTTAAGTTCAAAACGTGAGAGAAACTTGAGATGAAAGCTCACTCAAGTGACTCTCACTTTTGAATTTGAAGAATGTTTCTTGTTTTGGAATATATTTGTAGTGTTTTCTTGGGTACTGTGTAGAGCAATTTATTGGTGAAAAAAGGTGATTTTTTTCTCCAAAGAGGTGAATGACAAAAATGGTCCCTTATATTTGAGGTTTGATTCAAAATAGTCCCTTAAGTATACACTAAATAATTTCAATTCTTTATGTTTTAATGTTTTTACTCTCTATCAAATATATTGAAGGTATGTTTGATTTGATGAAAATTAGGAGGAACTCGAGATTCAATTTTTATTTACTTTTCACGTTTTCAAATCATCATAAATCATCCTCAGTGACGGAGAATCTGCTATTAATGAAATTCAAACACACAAACACTTTAAAGTTTGTGTGTCTTTGCTCTTTCAAGACGCCTAAAATCACTGGGCTACATCATATTGTTGTGTCAAGGATGTCCAAAATATGTTATTTAACCACTTTATTTATCATTTTACTTATATATACAATATAATTTTTTGATGAAAAGTGTCTAATTGCACACTCGGACATGAGTGTAGCTACGCCACTAATCATTATCATTTGAAAATAGATGATTAATCATTTACTTTTCATGTTTCGTGGATAGCTAAAAGGGCATTACCCTTAAACATAAAGGACTAATTTTGTCAAGTTTGTTTTTGAAGAATGTGAAAATATGTGGAAAGCTAGGCTGGAAAAAGGTTTGTGGTCGGTGTCAATTTGGATTTTATTATAGTGAAGTAGCCGTTAAAGAGCGGGTTTCACTTTATTTTCAAATAGGCTTTACACGACATCAATCCAGATTAATCGCATTCCACAAAAATAAGATAAATATAGGCATATAATAAAAATTAAAATAAATTTTGATTCATTAGAATATATTTGGATCAAGTTTAAAAAATTTAATTTATTTTTCATGATTCTGATTTTAAATCGAATGATTAAAAATATTTTTTATTTTACTTTAATGCAATACTATAAAAAAATACTTAAAAACTAATTTGGTTTAAAATACTTAAAATAAACCAATTCATATGGACTCATAGTTGCTATAATTTCGATTTTCAAATCTAGACTAATAAGAGTTATGGCGGGAATGATAGAATCTCTTTTCTCATAACCGAGTTTTGGAGTTTAAGCGTATGAAAAATACTTGTTAATAGTGAACACTTTTTTCTCCAATGGATCTTATGCAGTAGTAGCGGAGTTATGATTTCACTTATGAAAATTTTCACTGAGAGGGTTTGAAATCTGAAAAAGTAGACACACGAACTAATCGAAGGAGATTTAACATCTATAATATATACATAAAAATTACTATATTTTATCAATATAAAGGGTTCGAATGAAACTCCTGACCATAAGGTGGCTCCGCCCTGAAAAGGAGGGAAAGATTTCCAAATCTGGAACAGAAAAATAGAATTTAAAATTAAAAGAAATTTCGATTTCCAAATCGGCAGCAGAAACAATAGAATATAAATTAAAAGAAATTTCGATTCCTTTCTGATATTATTAATTGGTTATGTTTAGTACATGGAACAGAACAATTAAATACAGTTGTTTTACCTTCTAATCAAAGTTTTCTATTGCTTTATTCTGCAAGAGATTCGTTTCAGATCCCAAATAAAATTACAATTTAATTATATTTTCCTTGAATAATATTTTTCTAAATAATTATGACTTTATTAATAATAAATATTAGTCATTTTAATTAATTAGAACTGTCAATATGAATCGACCTAATTTAGTTAGGCTTAGCTTATAGAGATTTTGATATTTAACTATTTGAGTTGGGTCGGCCCTCTGTGACCACATGCCTTAAAATGACTAGCCCAGCTTAATAGGTGGTGGGGTCGGGCCAACACACCTTTTCTAAAATGTATTTTTTCATGATTTTTAAGAAAATTGTATTTTGATATGGAAATGGTTAACATAAATATTTTAGTAATGTTGGTCACATAGATAATTTTTGTATTGGATTGTTGGTTAATACGATATCAAAGTCATTACTATCATTAACGGTGTTAACTACGGCTATCACCAACTATCACTATTGTCAACCACTATTGTCAATCGTTGCTATATATGTCACCTTCATCATTGTAATTATATCCACTATCACCATCACCATTGGCAACCAACATTAGCGTCACCAACCGTCAGACACGACCACCAACCACCTTTTTCTTTACAATCACATTGATAACCAGTTGTCAACCACTACAGTTAGTAGCTGTAATATCTATCACCTCCATCATTATAATTATATTCACGGCCACCATCAAACGTCATCATCCCCGCCACCTCCACCATTACTATCAATTATCTATCACCATTCGATCAATCCCTACTACCTACCACTTCCACCATCATAACTAGCACTGGTGCTAACTACTAACTATCACCCAACACATTGTCAAACACCTTACATATTCTTCAACTAGCCACCACCATCAATATCGCCAACAACCAGAGGAGGAATCATGATTAGAAGTTTGGGGGTTCACAAGTTAATACACATATATATATATATATATTTATTTAATTTTTCAATACAAATACAAGATCTATGGAAAAGCTAGTGGGTTCGTTCGAACCCACGAACCCCCATCTAACTTCGCCTCTACCAACAACTAACATCAATTAACTTCACCATCACAACTATCAACCGTCACCGTCACGTTAGTTGCGCTAACGAGCAAGAAAGGGGATGCGCTAACGAGCAAGAAAGGGGATGCGCTAAGGCGCAACGGCTTTTGCGCAGCTGCTACGCCCTTGCTTCTTGCCTTATCTTACTTAGTAAAACAACCTTTCGCGCTAGGCGCTCACCTTTTTTTGTCTGGGTGGAAGCTGGCGGGCAGGGCTTGCTTAACCGGATACACGGAATTGAGATCTCTGTTCCATGCAAATCTTTCTATCGGGAAAGCCTCGCTACGACACCAATTAAATTATATAAACAAATATCTAAGAACATATATTTTTAGTAAAGGTTAGCTATATATAGGGATTAGGTTTTTTCTAACTTTCTTTATCGTCAAACATTCTAAACTTTATAAGTCGTTTTCATTTGGGTAAGCAGTCTGTTGAAAAAATCGTTTCTAAAGAAATAATCACCTCATCATTAAACAATGATTAAAGAATTTATTTTTAATACATACTATTTTTTACCTTTCTGAATTTGTGGTCAATTTTATATAATATACTTTTCCTTAAAGGGAAATTAAATCTTTTATCCACCAAACGTTTTACCAAATGTATTTTATAATGCACATTACTTTTGTGTTTGACCATTTAATTAGTAATTGAGTATATTTTATTTTATTATATTAATGCACACTACTTTTGTGTTTGATCATTATTGTTTCTAAATATGTCTATCTCATGCACTATAGGATCGTAACTCGTGTCATTAATTTTTAAAAAATATATTAAAATTACAATTCTACCCTTAATATCTAAAAAGAAAAAATTCTTCATGTTCTTCAGGATTTTGTGAAGAGTAAATTATTTCTCACTGCAAAATTATGATATTCTTTTTAAATAAATCAATAAAGAAAGTATGTCTGATAAATCGAAATAAAGAGTAATATTTATAATTGGTAATAACTTGCTTTGAAAATCGGCATCAAATCCCTAAGCTGTAAGATCAACTTAGCAAGTTCTTATGAGATCTTGACTTTTTAAAGTATCACATTTCCTAAGTCGTGATATTTTTAGCTTGAAAAACTACCAAATGAGTTTTTGTTATTCTTGTAATAGTTATAGCGATTCAAAGGTACGAGATGTATGTTGTTGGGGGAGGAAAGGGCACGGTTCCCTAGACTCCAACTAATTTCAAATCGAGATATAATGATAAGTAGATATTTATCTACCTATATATGACTTGTTTTTCATAACGTATGTAGTACATGTGATTGGACATATACACTAATTAAATTACACTTTATTTTTAAAAAAAACTTTCCACATTTATATCTAATTCAATTCAATTTTTGAAACGTGTGGTACTTTATTTGAGTTATTCAAACATAAGGTAAAAAGAATATAAGCTAAGGAATAAATTGAGGCAGTTTAGTTATAATTTAAAATGAGATAGAGAAGTCATCCAAAAGCTTAAGGGATTGACTATTAACAAAAAAATTTAACAGTTTCAGACAAAACACAAGTTAAAATTATATATTGTATATTCAGTCACGTCCGATAAATAATAATTTTTATATTATTAATATTTGCATTAATAACTTGTTTCTAAACAAAACGATTAATTTAGTAACGTCACCTAATTCATCAGGAAAAGAAACGATTTCAGAATAATAAGTTAATTTTGGATGTCATGTGTAGTTTTGTTTTTTTTTGTTTTTCATCTTCTGTTCCATATCTACATTAGAGTCTGACTGAATCCAGATTCGCGTCGGAAAATCCCACATTGGAGAGTAAAGTAGCGCTCTCTAACAAAAACGACTTCGTACCCAGGGGATTACTTGAACCCGAATCTTTGATTAAGGATAGAAGAGTACTTACCACTCCACCACAATTTTTATTGTTATCAAGTTTAGTCTTGAATCAACATCTAAATGATATATAATATCAGAAGATTCTTATCAAAATCGATCTTGACCATCTATACTATATAAATTATTGATTTAAAAATTGAGTGATTTATTGATACAAAACTATCTTACAATGATTTTACTAATAAATTTACTTGAAAAACTAAGCTGATTTTTTTTTGTCATGTATAGCCCTGAACCAACACTAAATAATACAATACCAAAAGATTCATATCAAAATAATCCGCCCCGATAATCAAAATCGATTTTGAGCATCTACTATATAAGTATTGATATAAAAATTAAGCAACTTTAGTGATATAACTAACTATAAATATTTTAATATCTCTATCTTTTGAGCACTTTGTACGCACTAGGTAAACTCCCACTAGCAAACCCCCCACTAGCCTGCAAATCACAGGGAATGTAAACCGCACTAAGTAAGCCTTATGCGACATGCTCGATTCAGAAGGCATTGAGGGGGATCAATCCCGAGTCATTCATGTGGATAACCATCCTCCAAACCAACTGAGTCATCCCGAAGGACTGTAGAGACCCAATTTACTCTCATATTTATTTTAAATTTGTATTCACTAATCGCATATTTTAAATTGCCATGTGATTTGATCGATTATATAAATACAATTGCTTATTTCAATTTTAAGTAATTTAATTTAGAAAATGATAAATCCTCTTTCATGTCGTACACTAGACTATTTTCTATTTTAACGTATGTTACAATAATATTATTTTTTTATCCCTTAATTATTATTTTTTGATAATTAAGTAACTTTTCATTAATCATTAAAGTGATCAGATCAACACTATCTGCTCATCACACTCATTTATCTCTGAAATAAACTACAAACGACAAAACTGATTAAACTAATATGTATTACAAAATCTCCATAACTAATATTTACACTAAGCAGAACTTTAATATAACCTTCTTTTAATCCAAATAGTGTGGATTAATACAGCATATATTAATTTGAGTAATTTACACCGGTGACTCCTTTTGGTATTTGATACTGCATTCATCTATCAAATATTAAGGACGGATACAGTACGACAGATATCGAATATTATATTGAAATCGATATTTTTGATTTTATAGTTTTGATTTTATAATGTTTGGTATACATTCTTAAAAAGTTTGAAATACTGAGTATCCAATTAAATTATATAGTTACATATAAATTCATACATCTAGCAATAAATAAAATAATATTAGTTCAAAAATATAATTATTTAAATATTTGAACCTTGACTATTCTATTTATTTTAATTGAAATATCTTTTTGAAATGATTGATCAGTGTTGGGAATTGCTTATACTTTCTTCTGAATAATTATGTGTGTACGATATAATTGAGAAATCCTAAACTCCCATATGTTAAAGAATCATTTTCTCGATATTTCAAGGATCAGAATGAATTTCTTGTAATGATTTGTCCATTAAAAATACAAATTTCAGAAAACAAAAAAAAAAAAATAAAAAAAATTGCGCGTATAGCCTAGTTGGATTACAATTTGGCAAAACGATTACATATTTGCCCAAAAAAATAAACGAATTTGAATTTGACGCAAATTATTAATTTTCTTTCTGAACTAGTGATACTCTTAAAAATATTCATCTACTAGACTAACAAAATATAGATACACCCTTGATTTGCCACATGTTTCAACAAGTAGTCTCAAACTCTTATAGGAGTATAAGACTCTTAATAAAACGCCGAGAGAAAATCTTGAAAACACTCTTAAATTTAGCGAGAATTTAGTAATCGATATGGATGATAATGGGGCGGGGTGGGTTTAAGGCTATGGGGGCGGGACGGGTTTAAGGTTGTGTGGGGTGGGAGGGATGCGTAGCAGGTTGAAGTGAGTTTTAAAAAAAATTAATGTGAGGCGAGGGCGGGTTGCGAGTATATGTGATTTTAGGTGAGTTCAAACGTAATTTTACCTTTTTTACATGTTATAAGAGTGATAGAACATTATTTATTAAGATAATTTTTATTTAAAGCTACTAAAATATTCAAGATAGTAAAAGAAATGGTTCAATAAAAAGTAATATAATTTCTTACATGTTTTCCAATTTACCTTTAAAAAATAAATTTTAAGTTACTATCTATTAAATTAATACAAGTTAATGAAAAAAAGATTTTTTTAAATTTTATTTTTAGTATCAAACTTAATTAGAAAAGAAAATATTAAACAAATTATGTGGGGCGAGTCTATGCGGGATAGGTTGAAAATGAAAAAAGTTGTTATGGGCAAGCAGGCGAATTAAAAATTTTGCGGGTTAAGTTCAACCCGCCTCGCCCAGCCCCGCGCCATTGTCATTCACTCATTTCTGATAATCAGAGTGTATTTAAATTCAGTTGGTCAAGTAAATAAATGTTTTTAAGACGGTAAATAGTTTAGAGATAAAAGTAATAATATTTGTCGAATTAAAGAAAAAAAAAGGGGGGGTGCAAAAACGACGTCGTACTATGGGTAACCCTCGAAATATAAATTGCAGACGTCACTCCACCGTGCACTTTAGCACCTACAATTTTTCAGAACCTGAACGTTAAAATCGCCTCTTCTCTCTCTCCCTCTCTCCCGTTTGGCCGATATATATATTTACATTCCCGGCGATTTCACGTAAACTCAGCTAAACACAACACACAAAGAAGAAAAAAGTTCAAATCTTGATTTTTTTTTTTGAAGAATATGAACCATTTGCTTTAATATTGAGCAGAGTACAGAATTACAAGGAAAAAGAAACAAAGATTTGATCTTTAGCTTGTGGGTGTTGTGATTTTGATGGTTTTAAACTGATATTGAAGATTTGGAAGTGTTTATATGGCGATGGGACCTGAAAGATCGAAACCTTTACATAATTTTTCTTTACCATGTGGGTTGAAGTGGGGGAATCAGAAGTTCTTAAGGTGCGTTAAGGAAGATTCCGATGAAGAAATGTCAAGGTCTGAATTGATCGGACGGCGGAGGGAAACAGGGGTGGTGGAACGGCACCGGACGAAATTCAGATCGGTGAACGAAGATAGCGGTGAGGGAATTGAAGCTGTTAGAGAGAAACTGATGATTGATCTTCAAACGGAAGCTGATAAGATGAAAGACGCGATTTTACGGGAAGGATTAGATTCTCCGGCGCCGGCACCGGCGACGACGACGAATGTGAAGGTAGATGTATCTGATGCAGCCGCCGTCGGAGACTTATCCAGACCTTGGAGCTTGAGGACTCGGCGTGCGGCTTGTAACGAGCCGAACGGGGTCCTCGCCGGCGCCGGAGCTGGCGGAAGTTCTGGATCGAAGGAAATGAACTGTTTGCCGCCATTAAAGACGGAGAATAACAAATCTTCAAGATTTCGAAGTGAATTTTCCGGTGGAGTGACCGCCGGAGCTTCGTGTAGCGGCGAGAAGAGACGGAGGGTGAAATACTCCGTTCCCCTTTCGCGAAAAGAGATCGAGGAAGATTTCATGGCGATGATCGGACATAGACCCCCTCGTAGACCCAAAAAACGAGCTAAATTGGTTCAAAAAAATTTGGACGTAAGTTTTGATTAATGATAAATCTCTAAATTCATATAGTTGAATTTAACGTAGGATTAGTTAACTCATTGCAATTGTTCTTCTAACAACATTTTTTTATTCACTCGTGAGATTAAATTGAATATGTTGTTTGATTGATCGTACTTTTGCAGACGCTATTTCCGGGGTTATGGTTGACGGAAATTACAGCTGACTTATACAAAGTGCCTGAAGATCAGTAGATTAAAAGATCACTTTTTTGTGATATCAATTATAAATTTTATTATGATGGAACAACTATAGTTTGGAAATTTGATGAAATTATTGAATTTCCTTGTGTAACAGAAAAGGGTGTTAAAAAAAATGCAATTTTGTTATTTATTCTATTTTTTTGTGTTTATGTTCATTGGTTTAATTTTATAACATAGTTGTTGATGTTATTGGATTGCACTGAATTAATTGTTCACAGTTACATTTTGATTTTTTATTTTTTTTATATTTGTCAAGTAAGTTGGCTGCTTTTGCTTTCTTCTTTTCTTGATAACAAAGACAATTTTCTCTGGGCATTGTCTTTCTGAAAGTGCAGTGTATAGTGTTCTTTCTGTTTGCCTATATTTCTCCTATGGGACGTAGCTGAGCGGAGGCATGTAGGGTCGAGGAGTTCACTCGAATTCTTTCGTAGAAAATTATACTGTTTATATATATGTTTAAAATTAGTAGATATTGATTTTTTTTTACTTATATTTTTTATATTTTGAATCCTTGCTGAAAATTCTGGCCCGACATGGTGGTAGAGCATGTCATATTCAAAGGACTCGTGTTCGAGATGTGGATATGAAGAATTCTTGATAGAGAGCATTTTCCTTCATATGGGTCCTATGGTGCACAAACTTCAATACAAATATTAAATATTGAATGAAAAAAATTAAAAATTAAACCCTTCGCTAGGAGTTGGGTGCTTACTATCCGAGCATAGTGTCTTGCAATTTCTTTTGATAACTCGTTGTACATGTTCAACATCAATTCTCGACTCCCTTGTTTTCATATGAATGAGTCTCTTATTACTCCATTCGTTTCATTTTATATGAATACACATGTTTGAGCAGCTACTAAACTTAATTAATTAAAATAAAATTTTGATATAACCAAAAAATATGGATAAATTATCAAAATTATCTATTTAGACAAGTGAGTTTTTAATCGCCTCTATTTATAAATATAATATAACTATAATAAATTTTGGATTTCGATACGAAGAAAAATATCTTCCTAAAAAAAAAGAGATCCGCATGGTTTTCTTTCATTTTTTTCATTTCTCTACTCTTTATATGTAATGATTTTTGGGTGTGTTCGGTATGAAGGAAAAACATTTTTTTAAAAAATAATTGAAATTATCTTTTAATGTTCAATAAGTAATTAAATAAAAATATATTATCCCAAAAACATTTAAATATAATGTAGCCGTCAATATTGTCTAGACACATTGAACATATTGACGGTTTTAGTCAAATTTTAAAAATCTACATGAGTTAGCCCGAATGAAGTGGGTCAAGCTACGTTGACAACTCTAATAGAATAAATCCTTTATATATTAAATGAACCCCAATAAATGATGCATTTAATTATAAAATATGCAATGATAATTTAATTAGTTTTAAAAATAAGAAAGATACAAAAAGAATACTATCTTTGAAAATATCAATATTGCTTATTGCTCTATTCAAAGATCCAGTAATACACATACCTTGAGGTTGGTGTAATTTTAGATTAAGTCCGTACAATTATAAACTTTATACCAAGTGTAATCTGGTAATAAACGAATTTTTTTTTTTTTACTATAGTCTATTAAATTTTAAGTATTGGACGTATAACATGCGAGCTTTTGAGCTTCAAATTCAAATATGAAATTGTTGGTGCGTATTACCTAGTTTCTAAAGACAAAATTTTTTTCTGAATGATTGGTCGGGTATATATTTATGAGTTGATCTAATAACAATATGAATCAATAAATTATTATCACTTATTTCATCGAAATCACATCTGTCATCTTATAATTTCTTAAAAAGAGAAGCGACTTTGTATAACAACTTAATGCCTTTAAAAAATAGGCATACACTTAAGTCCCAAAATTTGAAGGACTCAATTTTTATTAGTAATAATAAAATTATTATAAGTTTTTTTAAGCAAAAAAAGAATATACTATATTTTTTAATTTATTCATCTTTTTTTAGTTTGTTTCGAAATATTAAAAACTATTTCTTTTTTTTGGATCAATTTTTAAATTTAACTTCCACATGATATGCTTAAGACCACAAGATTAAAAAATATTTTGGAAGAAATAAGTTTTTTTATTAAAAAGAAAGAAATAACTTTGAATTTCAGAAATAAAAAAATAATTAAAAGTTAGGCCTCTGATTTATTTTTGATTAGGTCACTAATTAGCTTGAGCCGTTATTATTGTATAACAAGCGAGCCTTTTATCCTCAATTTTAAATATGTGATTGTTAGTGCATAGCTGCATATAACCTAAATCCTATCAGTAAATTTTTGACCAATAATCCGGATATATATATATATATATATATGGAAAAATTACTGAAATACACGTCTTATGTTTACCTTATTTCCAATATCTCCTTCTATTTCTAAAAATCTCTAAAATTCTTTATTTCTTTAATGTATTCGAGCCAGTATTTAATGTATATGAGCTACATATTATGTATCTGGTTTATTTTATAATGTATCTGAGCTACATATTATGTATCCGAGCTAGTTTTTAATGTATCCGAGCTATATATTATGTATCTGGTTTATGTTATAATGTATCCGAGATACTCTTTAATGTATCCGAACTATATATTATGTATCCAATTTGTGTTATTTTTTAAGGGATTAATGTAATTACAAACTAAAGAGGGATAGATTGTAATTTCATATTAAAACTATGTGATTCCTAAATTTACCATATATACAAAGTTGAACGACGACTTTGTGTTTGCAGATGACTTGATGTTGTCTTGCAAAGGAGATATAAAGTCTATCACAAAATTGATGGAGGTACTAAATCATTTCACTAGAAAGCGAGAAATTGAAAGAGTCTATGAATTATGTGTATATATGATTTGTATATGAAAAAAATTGTATACAACAAAAAGTTGTATATGAAAAGCAATCAAGATATATGGATGTATATACCCACGCGATACACTAGCCGTACATGAGAAAGATGAAATGGTTCGTAACAAAATGAATCAATTAATCAATACATCTACTTAATTGAAATTATATATGCCCTCTTATATAACTCCGTAAAAAAAGAGAAATAACTTTGTATAATAACCGAGCTCTTTACCATCAAATCCAAACATGTGACCGTTAGTGCATATTACCTAAGTCATAATAGAAAATATATTTCCTTAAATTTAAGCATGTGACCGTTAGAGACCACGAGTTTGAATCCGAAAAATAGATTTCAGAAATGAAACTCGTGATACACAAACATTTTATTTCAAATATTTATTTTCTACATAATAATAAATTATACTAGTCACAAAAATTCCACAACAATTCATAAATATATAAATAAAAAAGTAATAATTTGGTGAGAAATAAGATATTATTAGATAAAAATGAAATATATTTTGAGGAACCCTCAATCCACCGTGCACTTTAGCACCCACTCTGTTCTGAACCCAAACGTTAAAACCGCCCCTTCTCTCTCTGGCTACCTCATATATATATATATACTCTATACGTAAACTAATCCAACATAAATGTAAAGAAAAATGGCAAAAGACATTGAAAGATTAACAATTCTATAAAACCCTTTTTTCAGTTCTTCTTCTCTAAAGTTTTTCTTCACAAAATCTTGAAATTAAAGTGAAAAAGGAAGGAACTTTGAGTCATTTTCTGGTCTGTGTTTGGTTAGCGTGGGGAGAAATTTTAGGATTTTGGGCTTGTGGGTGTGTGTAATTGGAATAAGTTTAGACATTTGGATTGAGTGTTTGATGACTATGGGACCAGAAAGATCGAAACCTCTGCACAATTTTACCTTACCTTATGGGTTGAAGTGGGGGAACCAAAGGCATTTGAGGTGTGCAAAGGTGGAATCCAATGGAGAAATCTCTTCTGTTCATCGGAGGTCAAATGGGTCTGAGTCGATCGGACGCAGGATGGAGACGGAGACGGACATGGTGAACCGGCGTGGATCAAACGATCGGTTTACCCGGAAATTCAGGTCGCCGGGAAAAGATGATGATGGTGAGGGAATCGGAGCTGTGAGAGAGAAGCTGATGTTTGATCTCTTAACAGAAGCTGATAAGATGAAAGAAACAATCTTCAACGAAGGTATGAATGAACAACCCAAGAAGTTTCCATTGCCGGCGCCGGCGCCGGCGATAACTATGACGGGAGCAGTATCTGATGCTGCTGCTGCTGCTGCTGCTGACTTGTCTCGTCCATGGAACTTGAGGACTCGCCGAGCGGCTTGTAAGGAGCCTAATGTATTCGTCGCCGGCGCCGGTGCTGTTGCCGGAGGAAATGGTGGTGGATCGAAAGGTGGGTTAAAGATTGATACTAACAGAACAAATGCTCCAGCTGCCGGAGCTGCTTCAGTCGGCGAGAAGAGACAAAGGGTCAAGTTTTCCGTTCCTCTTTCCCGACGTGAAATCGATGAAGATTTCATGGCGATGGTCGGACATAGACCCCTTCGTCGTCCCAAGAAACGACCTAAATTGGTTCAAAAGAATTTAGATGTACGTCATACTTCTTCTTTTCTCTCTCGTAATCTCTTGATTAATGCTAATCAGAATTACTTAAAGATCAATTTTTTCGTTGCTAATTTTAGATTTTGATCATTTTACTGTTCCATTGATCCATTCTGCAGACGATATTTCCAGGTTTATGGTTGACAGAAATAACAGCTGATATGTACAAAGTGCCTGATGATCAATAGATTGTTAAGGTAAACAAACATTCATCACTGAACTTTGTAAGCTAATTTAATGGTTTCACATTTGAGATTCAATCATGATTTGTTTATAATTTCTGCAGATGAAAAGGTGGTAGCGTGATTTTCTGATGAAAAAGGCGATACATTTGACGACTGATTATCGAGTAGTGTAGTTGGAAATTTGATGTGATACCATTGATTTTGTTCAGGTAAACTGAAAGGGGGTGTAAAATAGGGAGAAAGTTTAGTTGCTCTGTGGGGATGCTAATTCTGTTTTAATGAAAGATTTGTTAATCTTTCTCTGTTTATGTTCATTGGAATAGGTTTTTTTAATATATTGTTTGTGTGCAATTTTGCACACTTTGAGATTCAATTTTAGTGTTTTCAAGTGATTTATTACTCTGTTAAACTGCTAGTATATGTTGCAGCCATGTTTGTTTTCTGTGTGTGCCTTGCTCATCTGATTTGCAACTGAATACCGGCCCTATTCACTTGCTTATCGTAGAGGCTGTAAGTACACAGTGCCTCACTAGTAGGCTGTTTTTTCCCAGAATGCAGCTCTCTGCATTTCTTATGTCGTTTTAGCTAGAAATGTCTGGGGTTTGAGGAATGAATGAATTTCTCGTAGAATGCTCTTCTCATGACGTGAATTCGGATTAGTCAGGCTAGTGTGTATGAGATACAAGATGGTTATACCAAAAAACATGTTCAAGTTGTCACACATTCTGTTTGTTTTTCTGTGAGTTAATTCTTGAATCTGCTGCTACTATCTCTGGAGGTGTCAGTATTAGTCCCACACTGCCCAGATTGTAGTATCTTAAAAGATTTGCAAAGGTTTGGTGATTAGTGGGATTTTTGAGTTTAGATTCAAATTATCATCAACCTTGGGAGGTATGGAAATGCTTTATAGGAATGTTGGGAAATTATGAGTGAATGTGTTTTCTTAAGTTGTTTAGATTCTGAGCGAGTGTTTGATACGAGTGCGGATTTAGATGTCGGATTTTTGTAATTTGAAAGTTAAGATTGGAAGATATGGATACGAGTGTGGGGAGTGTGGGGATTTGGCTAGAAATAATTCATATTTTTTTTCAAAAAAAGGAGTTGTATAACATAAATCGTGGAAAATTTGAGGAGAAGATACTGATTAAGAGGAGGATTTCTGAAGGAGGTAAAAGAAAATAGAATGACATAAAAATTTCTATATACACGCTACTTTATTTTTTCCCAAAACTTAGATATTGTTTTAATGATAGAAATCATTGAGTCTGTCCTGAGTTTCTCCGTCAATTTTGATCATAGAATTCAAAATTGGTTGATCAGATTGAGTATGAATTCTGCATCGACATCCACGCCGTGTCGATACTGATGCAATACTCAAAATAATATCATATTGACACAAATGTAACACCAAAAATGAAGAATTTGAACAACCTAGTATTTTTCCAAGTTAGAATCGTTGCAACATTTAAGGATTGTCATGTTATGAAGATAAGGAAAGCAATTTTCAATATGCGTTTCACAACTCACGTTATTTATTTACTTTTAAAAAAAATCAACCAAATGAGTGTCAAATATAAATATTTTATCATGCATTTAAGTGTGAATTTAAAAGATTGTTGATGTATTTCAAAACTTATCCATCTAATTGTGGTCATTGGTCAATATACTTGTTAAAGTTTATATAATCCAGACCTTAAAGAATTAATAAATAGGACAAATGACATTTATTTAAAAGAATTAATAAACAGGACAAATGACATTTATTTTTAAATATGTACTTGAAGAAACGTAGAAAAATATATAATGAAGAAGAGTCAAATTGATTTTTTTTTAATAAACTCAAAACTTAAATTGTCATTTTAATTATTTTTTTATATATAGTCGAGTGATTGAGAAGTTTGTTGGTTTATAGGTCCTGAAAAGTGTGAAATGAAGTGTAGATATGTATTTATAATCAAGGTTTATACAAAAAAAATAATATATATTACGAGTGTAATTTTTTTTTTTTACTGTTATAACTGCAGGGCCGTCTCGACTATAAAATCACTAAAGCAATAATTGGGCCTCAATTTTTTTGGGCCCCCATTTTCTCTCAAAAATGTATATATTTGTTAAAAAATTGTTAAAAATATTTCAAAATTTGAATTTTTCTTTTTTGTATAGAAAATATAATTGAGAAATTGAATATTGTTTTGTTAATTGTAGTGTCTTTTCTAGATTCTTATGTGGTTAGTTAATTGTAGTATCCTTTCTAGTTTCGCATGTGACTATATATTTTGTTGTCTAGGTCATTTATATTTTGACGATTATCATGAACCAACAATATTGTGTTCTTATACTTACTTTTCTTTATTCTCCTTTCACTATTTTTTATTCTTTCATTATTGAATATTCTTAAGTCTCTCAAACATTCTACATTATGTGATATCTATTGTTGTATGTTTATAAAAAGATCAAATTTATTTTTGGTATCTTATTCATATTTCAAGCACTAAAACTAATCAACACTATTTTAATATTATTTATTAACTTATCAAATTCATCGCTACACTATTTTAATATCATCATATTTTTAAAATTTTGAGTCATGTTTTATTATTCCGACTTGTTTTTTTGGAACCTCAGGATAACCCGCAACCTCTACCACAACCTCTGCAATTTGGGTGAGCACTTTGTGCGCACATGGTAAACCTCCTATAATAGCCTGCAAACCACACAGGGGATGTAAACCGCACTAGGCAAGCCCTATGCGACAAGCTCGACTCAGAAGGCGTAGAATTACACTAGTATATTATAATTATTCAATTTATATTTATCAACTAAAAAAATAGAGCCTCTATATAATGTTTGGCTTTAGGCCCCAAACTTGTTGAGACGACCCTGATTATAAAGGTTAGTTATAATATTTTTATTTATTTTTTAAATAATAATTATTCAATATTAATTAAGTGCATCATTTAGCGTATCTTAAAAGAGTAACGCAATACGAGAACTATAATATGGATAGTAACTAGTAAGTATAGTTTTAAATGCGTTTTGTTAAAAAAAAAGAAGAGAAGTGTCGAAAAGTTCCTTTTCAAATCTTTTTTTGAAAAAGTTTTCAACAGAAAGTCATTAAAAATCTTTAAGAGACAGGTTTATTTTTAGTTTTTCAAAAATAGCTTTTGCAAAATTTGTTTTTTAAGCATCTAGTCGAAATTATTCTTGTTTTCATATCTATCGGTATTTATTATTAGTTTCAATAATCTATTATAGTAGATTGTTTATTGTTTTCCGAATATTGTACCATTGTATTGTTGCTCCCTAGTCCCTACTAGTAGACTTAACGTTATTTTTTTTGTAATGTGCTATATTTTCTTCTTTAAATTTGGAATAGTTACATTTTGAGCCAATGAACTGAATTTTTTTCGAAAAAGATTTCTCTATCTTCGCAAGTTAGTGGTAATGTTCATATATATTCTACCCTTCTCAAACTTTACTTATGAAATTTTATTGAGTATGTTATTGTTGTCGTTGTCGTCTTTCAAATTTCTTTTTTTGTTTTGGTAGAAATTGAAAAGAGAATTTTCAAGGATATATTCTCTTATCTTGATGACTATATTTAGGTGTTTAAGTCAATTATAGGGACAAGGACACATACGAGACGATTTGAGGGGCGCTAATTGCTATTTAAGTGATACACAATTTTTTTACAAGTTTAGTTATTTTAAAATGAATTATAATTTCATAAGATTGTCTTTGAATATTTTTACGTATGAAGTTATAAAGTTTAAATATATACGGATTTGAAGTTTGACATATTACTAATGCAAACGTACTTTATACGTTTATATATGAAACATCATATTTTTTATTTGAAGTTTTGACTTGACAAATTTAAACTTCTACTAATTGTTTTTAGCTAAAGTTTGGTTTGACATTCTAAAACTTCATACTGTTAATTAAACGTTGATAATTTATTCATTTCGTTTCATTTCATTCTTGATAGCCTTCATTATTTCACTCTCACTCACGACCTCAATTTAATATATATTTTTCGGCCCAAAAATAATCTAAATTAAATAAAAATTTACAATTCGCTCATGAAATCTTCAATTTAACGTAAAAAGTACTATAAGTTACAATAATTGATAATTCAAAATCAATAATTGATAATTGAAAATATTTAAAAGATATATAAAAAATTTATGATTAAAGATAAATTTGTTTGAATTTTGAAATTCGAAATTCGAGTATAAATTAGAACTTAAACAAATTGGTTTACATTAGCAACACATCTTGCTAACTGAAAGCCCCCACCGTTCCCCAAAATTACTTAACAAGCCACTAGATCACGCATTCCGCATTGCTCAGTTAACCATAGTTAATTCCTTGTGTAACCGTGGTTACTCTTCAAGCCTATATAAACCCACTCTCACTGTAGTCCCGCCATCTTCTTTCATTTGCTGAGCAAAAACTTTCTGAAAAGCATTCTTCTCTGCAAATTTCTCCAAATCGCTCGAGTCACGTTTCTCTCTGTCAACAATGGTGAACAAAAGCTTTTTCCATCTCAACTCGCTCTTCGAATTCGTTGAATAACTTGTTATACTTCACCTATTGCTTAACTCTCACGTTGAATCTCTATTTTTTTTTTCAGGTTGTGGCACAGAAATTGAAGGAATCGGAGATTACTGAGCAGGATTCACTCCTTCTGGTAAGTAATCGACCTCATATTTGCTTATTGATTACGTTACTAGAGCTGTGTTTTTTGCTCTGTTCAATTTAGCGTCGATCAGTTTTTTTACGTTTTTGACGAGTTTGTGAACGTTGATAGCTCAAAGTGCTTGTATGAAACACATTATGTTGAAGTGTTTGAGAGTTGTATAATTTTGTCTCTCCATCACTTTCTGATGTTTTAGATACTTAGATTTTTATGATTATTGACTGCATGTGATCAAATCTAGAGGCTAAACAATGATTTTTTATAATTCAGTTGTGATTTAAGTAGTATTGTGTGTGTATTTTGAGTTCGTTCTTCAGAGTTTTCTGGCTCTTGTAACCTCTTCTATGTTGAGTTTTATTTCGTTCAACCAATTATTGATGTGTGAGGCAAATATAAATGTGTAATCTCTGTTTGTAGATGTTGACTTCCGATTGACTCACCTTGCTTGATTAATTCTCTAGATCGTTGATTTGTATTTTTTTGCTTTTGGTTATTGTAGAATATCGTTGATTGAATCTGTTTGTATGTATTAAAATATGAGATGTGTAAGACATGTTCTAGATCAATGAACGTGATCAAAGAAGCTAATAAATAGTAGTTGTTTAAGTTCATCTGGTTTTTCAATTTGCATCATCTCCTGGAATTGGGTGCTTCTCAGATATCTGCTTTGAATGCTATCTATCATCTAGAGGCAAGTTTAGTTTGTAATTTAGGATGCTGAAGTATTCCAGTGGCTGAAAATTCCGCATGATTTATACTTACAATCAAATGAACAGCTAGATATTCTACTGTCACTGAGTGGCTTCTCTAGTAAATTTATCGCAGACTGCCTCATAAGTAGATCTGCTAAAGCTAATTTATTGGTCAGGAAATAGAAACTTGTTGCAGTTATTAAGTACTACATGCTAATTATATGGATTCATTTTTTCTTCATGGTTTTCCAAAACAGACAAGGAACCTTCTGCGTATTGCTATATTCAACATTAGTTACATCAGAGGCCTCTTTCCTGAGAAGTATTTCAGTGATAAATCTGTTCCAGCCTTAGGTAACCTTTATCTACAGTCTTTTTTTATTTATTTATTAGTATCTGTCTATTTCATTTTTGCAAATTAATTTAGTAGATACTTATATCACAAGCAGAGATGAAGATCAAGAAGCTAATGCCAATGGATGCAGAGTCACGTAGACTTATTGATTGGATGGAAAAAGGTATGCTGATCTTTTGCTAGTTTGCAATCTGTGCGTTACAGTTTATTTTCTTACTTGTCATTTCTTACCCCCACTCTCTTCTCTGTTCCTAGGTGTTTATGATGCATTACAGAAGAAATATCTGAAAACGCTTCTGTTCTGTGTGTGCGAAGCAATTGATGGACCAATGATTAAGGAATATGCATGTAAGAAGAGCCAATAAAAGTTGGTCAAGTGATGACTTTAATTAGATTGTAGTATCATATTTACACCGGCTAATCACATCTGAGACTGACTAGATTACTATCTAGGACATAGCTGTTGCCTGAGGCTGTGACAAAGAAATTGGTAAAAGAAGAGCGGATACTTTCAGTAGTCTGACTTGTGACAAAAAGCTTATACACTTAGCTGTCTACTTGCAGTTTCTTTCAGTTATTCAAGTTCAGACTCTGAAGAAGTGTCAATGAATGTCAATCGTATTGGAACGAAGAAAGGGGGAACATTCAAGTGTAACTCAACCACTGAAATAACACCCAATCAAATGAGGTAACTATTTGTATAATTATTTTTTTAAATTTAGCAGTCTTATGCTGGTTGTTTTTTGGATTACAAGAACCTTTTGTGTTGAGAGGAAAGTATGTTTCAGGAGTTCTGCTTGTAAAATGGTTCGTACATTGATTCAGTTGATGAGAACTCTTGATAAGATGCCAGAAGAGGTAAAAGTTTCTATTGCTCCTAAAAAGCATGGATTCGTTATTCATTGACGTTTGACAATTGTCAACTATCATCTTGTTGCTAAGGTTTGATTCTCTTGGTTTTTCTCAGCGAACTATACTGATGAAGCTTCTTTATCATGATGATGTCACGGTATGCCCTTTTCTCAATTTTGTTTGTTTCTGTTTTTTTCTTTCCCCTTTCCTCTTTTAGCTTGCCTCTCGATGTTTGAGTTTCGGGGGAATGTTAAACTTTCATGTATTGTAGACATGTGATTTGCATCTATAAGCAGAGTCTTTAAGATACTGCAATTATCATTATCCCTTTTTGACATTCAGGAAATAAGATTTCTCCTTATTAGAAGTCATCTCATTTCTGTAATTTTGTAGCTTACTTTAATTTTTGAGTTTGAGCCCCAAATTGATTCCTGTAGTCTTGTCAATAAATGGTTCTCGGTCTACTTATGCACTGAAACACTGCTTAGTCATATGAAATACATTTCATAGAATTTTCCAGTCTTACTTATTTCCAGTTCATCTTTTAAATGTCATTTTGCTTCAAACGTCACTCAGCTTGTCATATTTTGGTCAAATAAAACTTTTGTAACAGAATTGCTGGTTGTGCAGCCTGCTGATTATGAGCCTCCTTTCTTTAAAGGCTGCACTGACGAGGAGGCTCTTAATCCTTGGATGAAAAATCCTCTGAAATTGGAGGTCGGAAATGTCAACAGCAAGCATTTCGTGTTAGCTCTGAAGGTGTGGGACAGATCACAGGAAAATGAATATGAACTAGTTTCCTTTTCAGTAGTCAATCAGTTCGCAATGATAACTTTTCTTCCACAGGTTAAGAGCGTGCTTGATCCTTGTGAGGATGAGAATGATGGCAATCAAGATGATGTTATGAGCTTGGGAGCTGATTCTGCCGAGAGAGATGACAGTGCATCTGATAGTGAGGTGGAATATTGGTTCTCCTTGCCTCAATTATTTTTATAAAGCTCGACTTATTTGCTATCCTTTTAAGTATGTTCATGCATTGACTTTGTCAAATATCCATCAATTTCAGTTCAGTGACTCTGATGAAGACCAATATATAGTTGCACCAGTTGGTAATGCACATTCCTCTATTTGACCCGTTTTAAACATGCATTCATTCTGTCAATGATATTTTAATATCACAAATTTATAAAGACAAGTTTTTTGATCTTCACAGAAAAGCAAAATGTTCAGGATAAAGGTGATATGGTTGATGAAGGTACTTCTATTTGCAGCAAATACTATCAACTTTCTTTCTGAAACTGGTTATCAAGAACTCTATGTGTTTATTGGTTTTTTAGATGATACTCAAGATCCTGCAGAAGATGAACAACAATTTGACCGGGTTAAGGACTGGATCAGCACATACCACCTCGACAGAGTTGAAATGACAGATGTTCTCTCAAATTTCCCAAACATCTCAGTGGTAAGATACGTCTGCTGGTTTTTCTTTCAAGTGTCAGTTTCTCTATCATTTGCTAGCCAGTCCTACACCTAACATTGGATCCTGATTGTGCAGGCCTTAGTTGAAGGTAATGAAATGACATTTTTAAGCAAATGATGGTGCTCTCAACCTGAATTTCTGTAGAGGAGAACAGTGATGTCATACCCTAGTGCCAAATCCCAAAGTTTTTGTGCCAAATAAAATAATCAGATGATGTATTCTTTCTGTTTTTTTGCTGTCCAAAGTATCTTCATCTGCTTTTTCAATTCCAGATATTTTGGAAAAGCTTGTTAAAGAAGGAATTCTTTCAAGTGTTGGCACAGACACTTACATCATTAAGAAACAAAAGGTTTCTTATTGTTTTCCTTAATTCATTAATTGTCTACATCTTTACTCTCTTGAATCATAATATATCCTTTTCCAACACCTACAATCATATTCCTCAAATGCAGAAATTCGACTATGAGTTTGATGTTGTGAAAGAAGAAAAAGAGGGCCAACAAAATCAAAATGGCAACCAATCTCAGCATGGCAAGGGTGAAGATTACATGTACATGAAGGTGAAACCTGATTAATATCCTTTGAATTGAGCTTAAAAGTATCTAGTGGATGTGTCATACATCCATCCTCTTCAGTTAATTTGGTTCATATCTATTAACTGTATGTGGATTACACATGTCTTGTAGATTTTGCCCACCTACTTTTCCTCGTTCTCTACCAGGGATTGTGATTCACTCTACTGCTTTAGCTTGTGACTTCTCCTTCACATTCAGTAATATATATGAAGTGATTATACAGCTCTTAAGTTTTACGTCGTACAGTCAGTCTGGGATCTTGAAGAAAACTTTTTTTGCAAATACAGAGAAGTAACATACTCTGTCCTCTCTTAAGGTTTTTGGAAAGAGTACATATCCCAATAATGTCCTACAGATTGAGGAGACTGAAGTTTCGGATTGTCATGTAGTAACTTAAACAAAGGAGAGGAATCCGGTGAAGTAGAAAGAATGAATTAACAATTTTCCCTTTTAGGAGGAGGAGTACGAATAACAACTCCTTTTCAACTGCTCAAATAAGAATCTTGTGAACAGTTTGCTAATTCTGATTTGCATGAAGTTGGATGTTACTTCCTGGATTGCATGTTAACAAAGACAGTCTCTTGTTTCAGGCTTTGTTTCATGCTCTTCCAATGAACTATGTAACTGTTGCCAAGCTCCAACGTAAACTAGAAGGGGAAGCCAACCAAACTGCGGTGAAGAAGCTAATAGATAAAATGACAAAAGATGGATTCGTTGAGGCTAAGAGCTACCGCAGACTAGGTACCCTCTGGCATCTGGCAAACTATATTTCCTGCTTTGTATGGAGCAGAAAGACTAATAGTACCAATTACCCAATGATGGACTGATTTTGTCGTTGCAGGGAAGCGTGTGATCCAGTCTGACCTAACTGAAGAAAAGCTGGCTGAAGTTAAGAAGGTCTTAGCAAAAGACAGTATGGTAATAGTCTTGAATTAAATATATGTTTAACAGTTTCTTTCACTTCTACTATTTTAACTCTTATTTTTAATTACGATTCATGGTCAGGATGTCGACATGCATGAATCAGGTAATGATTCTAAGTTCTAACCATCTGAATTTTGATAACGTTTAGTCAAGTTACTTCTATACTTATCATTAATTGACCACAAAAATCTGATATTACTTTATTTCTACTAGCCAATAACTTTAGAGATCTATCCACTTGTGGTGCTCTCCACTCTATTGGATCGGATCTCACACGTACTAGAGGAAAAGCTGATGCATACCGGAATGGATCTGTCATGAGTGATCAGACTGTCTCCAAGAGAAAGGAGCATGAAAACACACCATCAAGCAAAGCTGAGGTTGGTTCATTTGTAGATTACCTCAATAATCTGCAGTAATTAATTAGTTGATCACCTAACAGACTGCAGTAAGTAACAACTAGTTATATATGATGTTTGTGCAGCCTGTAGCTTCTCGGGAGAGTTTTATTCCTGGCAAGGAGAATGGAAGAGTTAATGGAAAACCAAACCAACCTGATGAGTACGAAATTGTCTGTAGCAGGTCCAGTCAGGACAAACGTCGTAGGAAAGCAAGCATGGTATGACATCCATCAGTCTTTCAAGAAAATCCTAGTAAAGAATCCTGGCTAACTGAAGTGAAGTATTTGGGAAATTTTATAATTATTCTTCTGTTCCCTTTTCTTTTGTATCTACAGGTAAAAGAACCTATTCTTCAGTATGCAACACGCCAAAATTCTCAAGTTGTTTGATGGTTCCTTACGCTTTGGTGGTGAAAAACATGGGTAGCTTGCAAGCTTACTATAGTAGTAGTTTATTATTGTTGGTAACTTACTAGTAGTTGTACTTAAGTGAAACTGTGAAAGCAATAATCATATTTTGATAGTGAAGGACATCAAAGAGTGTGTGTGAGCTTCAATTCTTCAGATGGATTGAAGTTCGAAAAGGGTACAGTATGATCCTGTAGAATTTCATCAAAACTTAACCAGAGTGGAAGTTCGAAAAGGATAATAGTACAAATTTTGCTGATATGACAACGAAACGACTTTAGTATAAAGATTCTACTAATAGCTTCTATTGTAGACAGTCTTCTTTTGAGTTCATTTGTTATAGTATGCTTTTATTTTTTGGCCACATACAGCTATTTTCTTGGTTTCCAGGGTAGATAATTAAACGAGCACAAAACTTATCAATCTATGTAACTTCGCAAGTCTTTTAATTTTTGTGTGGCTATAGATCCTCAGAGTACTATAGAAAGACGTTTTTTTTTCTAGACTAACTAAAAAAGAGAATGCCATGTAAATTGAAATGGAGAGAGTATTATATTAGGAAGCAACAATATACCAAAAATCAAAACATGGACAATCGGATGTCACCAAAAAAAGTCAATTACCAATTTTTAACTGCTTAACAATCACAAGACACTCCCAATAACTCAAACATAAATCACATACTAAAAAATGTGCTGACGGTCTCATCATCGAAACACGAAACTTGACAAAGTGTTGACAAATATTTTGAGATGGAGAAAATATTTAATTTGAATGCGCTTGGAAATTTGGGGTGGACGTTTACTAGTTTTGGAAGACTTGACTTGAACAGTGAATTTAATTAAACAAAAAAGGCATTAAAAAAAGAATTAGTCGTATAAAAAGGAAAAAACAAACTGATCCAACAAATTTTTCGCGTACATATATACGGCAAATAAGGAAAATAAAATAGAAAACAAAATTGGTATCAATCTGTATACCAAAAGATTTCGGGTTCGAGTCTCCTTGGATACAGAGTCAACATTTTACTTTCTGACGCGAATTCAGATTTACTCGGGCTCCAATGTGGGTACCGAAATCAAAAAAATAATATTTAGTTAAAAAATAGATGTAATCTATTAAATAACAATAGAAATATTTGATAATTTAATTCTACAAATTAAAGTAACTAAAATAAATGTACTACCAATTACCACTAGAATAATTTCTTATTCTCATATAAATGCGTGTGGATATTCAGGATCAGGCGTATCAAAGTAATCCAATTCTTCATCAGTCAAGACTTTAAACGGTTCATCCAATGATGGTAGCTGCCAAATTTTTGCAGCATATAACCATCCATCATTATCTCTCAACGAATTTGAGACACAATCAGGAACTACATTCTCGGTTGTTATAGGAATATCTTGATGATTTTTACCTAAACTAACTTTCTTTGTAATGGAACACACAACAGAGTCTTCATGTCTGATTTCGTCGTGTTCTCTTAATACATCCATTGTAGTTTTATCAAGACAGTATTCTTTCACAATCCAGTATACACTTTCTTTATCTTCACTGCTACTTTCTTCATCAAAACGAAAAGTTTTCTTGTACCCAATCCTTGATCTTTCCTTGTCCAAAATTTCTTTACTATTGTCTCGTCCTTTCCATTTGCGACCTCCAACAATTGACCTGTTGAAGTTTTTACCCTTGATCGTTTTTCTCTTTAACTGAGTAAAGAAATAGTTTACATCATCATTACCTGAATTTTGAAATAATTCAGCTGGCTCTTTGTTACCGTATAAGTCTATATACGGAATATCATGATATTCAATAGGCATTCCACGAATGAATTTCGTTAAACACCTTATCAGATCTTCATCTGTATATTTCATCCCTATAAGTTGAAAATAGTGTGAACTTCAACTTAAAAAGATACAAAAACAAAGAAGAAGATGGAGAAATATTTTAAAGCAAGAAAATATATAGAGAGAGTATATTTCCTAATTTGTGTAGGAAACTAATTGTAATTGTAAAAATAAATTTGAAAAAATTAACCTTATTAATTGGAGTTGTAATTTATTGTGAAAAACTTAATCTTATTCAAATAGAAAACTAATTGAAGTTATAATTTTATTTTTGGAAAACTCAACCTTATTCGAATATGAAACTACCAAATTTACACAATATCCTTCAAGAAGCAGCCTTTCAAGATTAGGGATACCTGAAAAATCCGGGGTCCTTACTAGCTCACTAAGGTTGATGTATTTCAATTTTCCTAGAACCTGTCATAATGCAATAAGTTAGTTTGGACGAATATTCCATCGTTATGTGAATGATAGAAAAAGGAATAATATATAACCTTGGAGCCTTGCCAAAGTTGTATGATTCGACTATCTTTCTGTTGGGTTTTATTTGCCATGATTTTTTTTACCATAAATAGGTTTTCTGTTTATGAAAAAGTTTTAATATTTTGATTACTCCTTTTCTTGTAGGAAAGGTTTTAGGACTCTATGAATATAAGTTTGTTCCTTCTAACTTAATCAGCATTCACAATGTAGTCCTAGGGTTTTGAGAGTTTTGGTTATAGGGGAGAATTTGTTAACCTCATTGTATTCCGAGTGAATTGGTTGAGGTTATTTCTCTCTATATTTTGTACTCTCATATTTATATTTATAGTAGATTGCTCATCTCCTTTGTAGACGTAGGTCGATTGACCAAACCACGTTAAATCTTTGTGTCTATTGGTATATTTCTCGTTTGTCTTCTTACTCATGGTCTTTCGAGGTTTGCTTTGCTAGCTTCCGCATTACACATACTTATTTTCGGTCCTAACAATTTCAACTTCAAACCAACAAGCTTTTTGAAGTTTCCTCGCTAAAGCATCTAATTGATCAACATCATCAAGAACAAGAAGAACCTTTTTGTACTGTAATCTTTGTATCTGCATATTCCAACAAGATTTTCAGCGTTTTTCGTGTGTCTCTGACTACCCAATCTAGCCATTATATCTTCCACAATTTGCTTTATATCACTATAGCTTCATGCCTGCATACCACAAAAGATATCAATGATTTTATTTTGTATACTTTAGTCACTAATTTTGGTATAACCGTGATATCTAAGCCAGTTAACAATGCTTTTTTTATCTCTGAATCCAAAATATCATCCTTCTCAATCCACTTCATTGACTATTAATTAGGCCACAATAAATATGTGAAATTTTGAACATATATTTGGACTACTTGTCCCTTGCCAATTTGGTAACTTTTAGCGTAATTACGATTAAGGACTTAAGAGTTAAGGGGTTAGAATAATTCAAATAGAAAAACGTCCTAAACTATTCGAAACAGATAAAAATATCCCTCATTTTATAGCTTGAATACCTAACTTTATTCCTCATGTTGTAATTCCCCCTAGTTTCCCTTACCCCCAATTTAAAGGGGAAAATTCCTCATTGGCTAAGGTCTCATTTGTTGCACTTAATGAAGATTTGAATCTTAATCACTCAGATTCTGAATCTTAATCATTCAAATTGAGCCCATTAATTTCATTTGTTTCTGTTTTTAAAAAAGCCTCTGAATAAATCTGAAAACAACTGAACGAATCAGATATGTATTCGATATTCGCATAGGTGGGAAGTAGAAAGTATTTAAAGAAAAAATTGAATTGTGTACAAATTGGTCAAAATTATTTTTTCCTCATACATACCAAACACACTCTTGGAGTAAGTTATTTGATATTCAAACATGTGTAAAGTAGCAAGTATTCAAGAAATAATTAAATTATGCATAAATTAATAAAAACATATTTTCCTCAAAAATGTCATGTAAATTGAAATGAAGAGAGTATTATATTAGGAAGCAACAATATACTAAAAATAAAAATATGGACAGTCGGATGTCACCAAAAAAAGTCAATTACCAATTTTTAACTGCTTAACAATCACAACACACTCCCAATAACTCAAAACATAAATCACATACTCAAAAATGTTCTGACGGTCTCATCATCCAATTAAATATACTAACTGTTTGTTGAGCTTCTAGAATCCCATTAATTTCTCTCCCAAATAACGTTTCATCAAAATCTTCATTACTTGTTTCTCCAAAGGAATTGACATATCCTGGTTCATCATCTGGTGGCAGCCTAGAAAACGATTTATGTCCGTGTCGTTTCCTTTTCGTATACTCTGATCCATCAAAGATTACATGAAACAAGCCCATCTTTCCAGATTGAGAGGTGGCATTTTGTATCATCAATTCATCATTTATAATATCGTTTTCGTACAGAAGATGCATCCCCCAACCTTTGATTGCAACATTTGCATCAGCCCCACAAACCTCGATTTGAATCCAGTCTTTAGGATTGCAAACACATTTCTCGTACACTGACCAAAAATTATCAAATGATGTATAGGCCAGGAGAGTGTGCCCTGAATCAGGACATTCCTCACTTCCTACTGAGCCAATACTTTTAAAAAACAGACTAGTCTTTCCATCGTGCCTTACGAGCTTAAACATGACCAGAAATATCGGGATTTTTTTAAGGTAATCATGACTCATACAGGAAGGTTGCTTAAAACTGTCAAAAACAACACAAAGAGCAAAGCCCATGAATTTGTTTGTGTACCAATTTTTAGGTAGCTTCACTGATAATGAAGGACCCAAGTTCTTGTACATAAACCAGTCAGGAACTTCAGATCCAGGGATACATATACTGAATTCATCATCCACCATCGATAGTCCCTATGTCATGCAAAAAATGTTATGTATAGTATAGATTCTTGAGTTAACGAACGTGTATATATAAAGAGCTATTTACTTACCTTGAGCATGTGATTCCACAATGAATCAACAATGGCAGCATCAGGTTCATTTTTGACAAGTTGGTGACATTGAGTAAGTGAAACTCGAGACAACATTGGATATTTGCTTAATTGATCAATGCCAGTACTCCTCAGTGATGTACATTCATCGGCATACACCTCTTCTATACTTGAAGGAAGCTCTGGAAAAATCTCGAGCCTCTTACAACCAACCAATTCAACAACTTTAAGTCGAGTTAGACCATTGATGCTTGCAGATGGAATATCAACAAAGTTATTCTTCCCGAGATTCACTTCCTCCAAAGATGGCAAGAACCCAAGATTAGATAGGATTCCTCCGTCTGAAATATTGCAGTCACTTATGTCCAGCTTTGTCAATGAGCAAAGACCTGATAAATTAGGAAAAACCAGACCTATAGAGTTGTTGCCTTTCCCAAATAGCCGCGATAAAATGAGTGAACTCCATACTTGTAAACCCAAACCATTTTTACATCCCCGGAGAGATAAGTGCTTAAGGTTCTTTAGCTGAGAGATAGAGGAAGGCATTGTTCGGATGGCTGTGTCATCACAATGGAGCTCCACTAAACCGACTAAAAGTCCCAAATCATCTGATAATTTTTCGAGTCTTGAACATCCGGATAGATCAAGTGTTCTTAGACACTTCAATCTAAAAATACTGCTTGGAAGATTCTCAAGATACTTGCAGTTACTTAGATTTATCAAAGTTACTCCTGAAAAGTTCTCAATTGATTCGGGTAGTTCTCTCAAACCAGTTCCTTCCAAGTACACTTGTGACAAACGATTCATTTCTTCTTTTATTATCGACAACTTTTTGAGTTTTAAGCAGCCTGATAGAATCAAAACCTTAAGACTTTCCAATTGAATGATCTTCGGTAAGGTCTTTAAATTTCTACAGTTCTTCAGATTCAACAAGACTAGCCTTCTGAGATCTCTAACAGAAAAATTGATTTCTACCAAATTTACACATCCTTCAAGAACCAGCCTTTCAAGATTAGGGATACCTGAAAAATCCGGGGTCCTTACTAGCTTCTGTGACTCACTCAGGTTGATGTATTTCAATTTTCCTAGAACCTGTCATAATGCAGTAAGTTAGTTTGGACGAATATTCCATCGTTATGTGAAATGTTAGAAAAAGGAATAATATATAACCTTGGAGCCTTGCCAAAGTTGTATGATTCCACTATCTTTCAACTTCAAACCAACTAACTTTTTGCCCTGAAAACTAACAGGCAGACTTCTTGATGGATACGCATGCCAATTGAACCACCTCAACTCACCAGGTAGGAAATTAGGGCCCTGGTGAACATTTTTGTTCTGGATACTGAGAAACCTTAGTCTGCTCATTTGTGTGAATGCCGCGCTGCTGACATTCACTTCTTGTGCAAAAGCCAAGTTCAATGACATGCCTTCAATCTTTTCAGTGCCCTGATTAATTAATACGCGAATAATTAGATATATTTATAAAAATGTTCAAAAGCTAACTAATTAGAATGATCATTTGTGCAAATACTTACCATATCTCCAGCAAGTACATGAGAAATATGATCAGGTAACCACAACCTACTATATCTTCTTGGATCATCGGAAGCTTCTTGACGGATAATATACCAACACATTTCTTGTATCAACTGATGCACTAGAATCCGACCTTGTGAAAACGTAATCAGAGATTTCTCCATGAGAACTTTTATGCCAATAACAGGACTAAAGTTAAAACTTTCTAATATTCTTGTAACTGATTCTTTCTTCTTTCCTATAAAGAAACAAACAATATCTAGTAATATCTTTTGTTCAATGCTGTTTAGTCTATTGAAACTTAGTTCGAGTTTCTTCACAATTCCATCTTCTGGGATTTGTTCCAATCGTTCCACTTCACTTGTCCATTCATCCAAATCTCTTCCATACAAGAAACTTCCGAGGACTTTCAAAGCCAACGGAAGTCCATCACAACGCCTAATAATTTGAGCTGAAACATCCCTAAATTCATCCATAACACGGTTTTTCTTAAAGGCATATAGCTTAAAGAGCTGCAAACTTTCGTCTTCATTTAATGTTGTCATTCTGTATATCTTTTCTACCTCATGTTCAACAAGCAAGTGCTTATCTTTAGTTGTTATGATAACTCTACTTCCATGACCAAACCATTCACGTTTCCTCGCTAAAACATCTAACTGATCTACATGATCAACATCATCAAGAACAAGAAGAACCTTTTTGTACTGTAATCTTTGTATCTGCATATTGACTCCTTCGTATAAATTGTTGATGTTTACATCTTTCATGACAAGGATCTCAGAAAGAAGTATAGCTTGCAAATGCTCTAGGCCTTGTTTTGCAGAACGGTCTCTAACTTCATGAAGAAAACACGAACCTTCAAAGTGACTCCGAATATTATCATAAATGACTCTTGCTAGAGTTGTCTTCCCAACTCCACTCATTCCCAATATTCCAACGAAACGAACTCCACCAGACCCCATGCCAAGCATTTTATACACTTTTTGCATACGTGACTCAATTCCAACAAGATTTTCAGCGTTTTTCGTGTGTCTCTGACTACACAATCTAGCCATTATATCTTCCACAATTTGCTTTATCACTATAGCTTCATGCCTGCATACCACAAAAGATATCAATGATTTTATTTTGTATGCTTTAGTCACTATTTTTGGTAGGGGAAATTCCTCATTGGCTTTTGCACTTAATGAATGTCTAAATTTTAATCGCTCAAATTCTGAATCTTAATCATTCAGATTCAGCCCATTAATTCCATTTGTTTCTTTTTTTTAAAAACCTCTGAAGGGATCTGAAAACAACTAAACTGAACGAATCAGATTTGTATTCAATATTCGCATATAGGTGGAAAGTAGAAAGTATTCAAAGAAAAAATTGAATTGTGTACAAATTGGTCAAAATTATTTTTTCTTCATACATACCAAACACACTCTTGGAGTAAGTTATTTGATATTCACACAGGTGGAAAGTAGCAAATATTCAAAATATAATTAAATTGTGCATAAATTAATAAAAACATATTTTCCTTCATATATTACCAAATACACTCTTGGATTAGGTAATTATTCGATACTTACACACGTAAAAAAGAAGCAAGTATGAAATAATTGAACTGCGTACAAATTGATTTGATGAATACTTACGCATTGGAAGTATTTGGCAAATCCCAACCAGATAAATTAGCTGCTTCCTCTAGTGCTCCTCTCCATTTTTGCACCTTGAAACAATCTTCATAATTGTTAAATGCTTCTTCAAAGCTCGATTTTTGTTTCCTTACTATTGATGGATCTACATCATAAAACACCGGAATAACAATTTGTCCTTTCACGTTCTTGCATTCCATGATTTTCACTACTTCATCCAAACACCACCTCGAATTAGCATAGTTCTTTGAGAAAATAATCAAAGCTATGCGCGATTCTTCAATTGCTCTCATAAGTCCTGGTGAAATAGAATTACCTTTCTCTAATTTCTCAGAATCTTTGAATGTGTTGATCCCTTTTTGTTGAAGAGCAACATAGAGATGATCAACAAAAGTTTTACGTACATCTTCACCTCTAAAACTTAAGAAAACATCGTAATTCCATCGAATAATTTCGGGAGCTATTGGAATCAAACAAGTACTACTACTTTTTTGTTGATTCATTTTCGTGGCTAAATGATATTAACAAAAGCTTGGTTACAAATATAATAAATAAAATTAAACACTGATGTCAAGTCTGAAGGTGACTTCATTATTTATCATTTATACACGCAAAAATAAATGTGTGTGGCGTAGAAAGTTGTAAAATTAATTTTTGCTAGAGGAATGAGTCAATGATAAAGTCTATGGTGAATGTGATGACCCAATTATAATTAAAAAATATGTAATGTTGTCGTTGTCAAAATCATCTAGATGCTTGATTGACTAAACTAACATACAAATTAATGAATCTACTAAGAAATTAAGCTTAATATATAAATAGCCTCTTAAACTAGTTCATATATTTCACTTGAACATCCAACTAAACGTGGTAAGAACTTTATTGTGTCAATTGGACCAAAAATTCATAAGCATCCAAACACAAAAAGTGCAATTAACACACAAAGATTGTTTGTCCACTTCAACAAAAAAAAATTGGACCACATGTAATGCTTGGCTAAAACATACGAAAAATCAAGAAAATCGCGTAATTCCTAAAAGTTGGCTTGTAAATGCGAAAATATGCCTGAAAAAAATGATGAGACTGTACGTATCGCTTCCCCAACTCATCACAGAGGTCCTCATAAAGTTTTTCCAAAAAAAAATTGAGTGCTCAGAGGTGCCAGATCCAAGGGCTAAAACACACGAATAACCAAGAAAGGTGCCTAATTCCTAAAAGTTGACTTGTAAATGGGAAAATATGCCTGAAAAAACGGCAGGACTATACGTAACGCTTCCCCAACTCATTACAGAGGTCCTCAAGATTTTTTTCAAAATGTTTTTATGGGTACTAAGAAACGCCAGATCCATGGGCTAATACACACGAAAAATCAAGAAAACCATGTAATTCCTAAAAGTTAGCTTGAAAATACAAAAATATGCCTGGAAAAAAATGATGGTACTATACGTAATGCTTCCCCAACTCATTACGGATTGTCTAATAAGATTTTTTCAAAAAAATAAAAATTGGGTGCTCCGAGGCGCCAGATCCATGGACTATTACATAGGAAAAACCAAGAAAGTCGCGTAATTCCTAAAAGTTGACTTGTAAATAGAAAAATATGCCTGAAAAAATGGTGGGACTATACATAACGCTTCCCCAACTCATTACAAAGGTCCACACAAATGTTATTTAGAAAAAAAAATTGGGCGCTCCGAGACGCCAAATCAATGGGTTAATGCACACAAAAAACCAAGAAAGTCGCGTAATTCCTAAACGTTGGCTTGTAAATGCCAAAATATGCCTAAAACGGTGGGTTGTACGTAACGCTTTCCCGACTCATAACAAAGTCCTCATAATGTTTTTTAAGAAAAAAATTGAGTGCTCCTAGATGCCAAATTCATGGGCTAATACACATGAAAAAATAAGAAAGTCGCGTTATTCCTAAAAGTTGACTTGTAAATGCGAAAATATGGTTGAAAAAAAAGAGGTGAGATTGTATGTAACGCTTCCCCAACTCATTACAAATGTCCTCGTAAAGTTTAATTTAAAAAAAAATAAAAATTGGTTGCTCCGAGGTGCCAGATCCATGGACTAATTCAAGAACAAAACAAAGAAAGTTGTGTAATTCCTAAAATTGGCTTCTAAATGCAAAAATATGCCTGATAAAATGAGGAGGTTGTACGTAACACTTCCCCAACTCATTACAGAGATCTTCAAGATGTTTTTCAAAAAAAAAATTGGGTGTTCTGAGGCGCCAGATTCATGGGCTAGTACACACGAAAAACAAAGAAAGTCGCGTAATTCCTAAAAGTTGTCTTGTAGATGCAAAAATATACCTGAAAAAAATGGTGGGACTATACGTATCGCTTCCTCGACTCATTACGGAGGTCCTCATTAAGTTTTTTTTCAGAAAATATTTTTGGCTGTTTGGAGGCTTTGAATCCAAGGGCTAATACACACGAAAAACCAAGAAAGTCGTGTAATTCCTAAAGTTGGCTTGTGAATGCGAAAATATCTTGAAAAATGGTGTGATTGTACGTAACGTTTCCCCAATCAATCCAGTGGTCCTCAAGAAGTTTTTTTAGAAAAATAATTTTTGGGTGCTCCGAAATGCCAGATCCATGACTAATACACACGAAAAATTAAAAAAATCGCGTAATTCTTAAAAGTTGGTTTGTAAATGTGAAAATATGCCTGAAAAAACCGCGGGACTGTACATAACGTTTTCCCAACTCATTACAGGAGTCCTCATAAATTTTTTTCAGAAAAAAAATTTGGCGCCAGATCCATAGGTTAATACACACGAAAAAAATAAAAAAATCACGTAATTTCTAAAATTTGGCTTGTAAATGCGAAAATATGCTTGAAAAAATAGTGGGACTGTACGTAACTCTTCCCTAACTCATTACGGAGGTCCTCATAAAGTGTTTTTAGGAAAAAAAAATGGGTGCTCCGAGACGCAAGATTCATGGGCTAATACACACGAAAACTAAGAAAATCGCGTAATTCCTAAAAGTAGGTTTGTAAATGCAAAAATATGCCTAGAAAAAAAAAGATGGGTTGTACGTAATGCTTCCCCAACTCATTACGGAGGTCCTAATAAAGTTGTTTCAAAATATTTTTAGGGTGATTTGAGGTGCCAGATCCATGGTTTAATACATATGAAAAACCAAGAAAGTCGCATAATTCCTAAAAGTTGGCTTGTAATGCGAAAATATGCCTGAAGTAAATGGTGGAATTATACGTAACGCTTTCCCAACTCATTACGAAAGACCTCGTAAAGATTTTTTTTAAAAAAAAATTGGGTGCTTCGAGCGGCCAGATCCATGGGCTAATACACACGAAAAATAAAGAAAGTCGCGTAATTTCTAAAAGTTGGCTTGTAAATGCTAATATATACCTGAAAAAAATTGTGAGACTGTACATAACGCTGCCCAACTTATTACGGAGGTCCTCATAAAGTTATTTTTTTTAAAAAATTAAGTGCTCCGAGACTCCAGATTCATGTGCTAATACACACGAAAAAACAAGAAAGTCATGTAATTCCTAAAAATTGGCTTGTAAATGCAAACATATGCCTGGAAAAATGGTGAGACTGTATGTAACGCTCCCAAACTCATTACGGAGGTTCTCATAAAATTTTTGGGTGCTCCGAGGCGCCATATCCATGGGCTAATACATACGAAAACCTAAGGAAGTCGCGTAATTTCTAGAAGTTTGCTTGTAAATACAAAAATATGCCTGAAAAATGGTTGGATTGTACGTAGTGCTTCCCCAACTCATAACGAAGGTCGTCATAAGTTTTTTCAAAAATTTTTTGGGTGCTTCGAGGTGCCAGATCCATTGGTTGAAATACACGAATAACCAAGAAAGTCGCGTAATTCCTAATAATTGGCTTGTACATGCAAAAATATGCCTGAAAAAATGGTGGGACTATACGCAACTCTTCTCCACCTCATTACGAAGGTCCTCATAAAGTTTTTTTAGAATTTTTTTTTGGATACTCCAAGGTGCCATATCCATGATCTGATAAAAATGAAAAATCAAGAAAGTTGCGTACTTCCTAAAAGTTAGCTTGTAAATGTGAAAATGTGCGTTAGAAAAACAGTGAGATTGTACGTAACGCTTTCCAAACTCTTTACAAATGTCCTCATAAAGTTTTTTCAAAAAAAAAAAATTAGGTGTTGTGAAGAGCCAGTTCAATGGGCAAATATATTCGAAAAACAAAGAAAATCACATAATTTCTAAACGTTGGCTTGTAAATGTCAAAATATGCCCGAGAAAAATGGTGGGACCGTACGTAACGCTTTCTTAACTCATTACGGAGGTCCTCATAAAGGTTTGTCAGAAAAATATTTTGGGTGCTCTGAGGTGCCAAATTCATGGGCTAATACACAAATTTTTTTTTAAGAAAGTCGTGTAATTTCTTAAAGTTGGCTTGTAAATGCGAAAATATTCCTGAAAAAATTGTAGGACTATGCGTAACGCTTCCCAAACTCAAAACAGAGGTCCTCATAAAAAAAATTCAGAAAAGAATTTGGGTCCTCCGATGCACCAGATCCATGGGCTAATACACACGAAAAACCAAGAAAGTCGCGTAATTTCTAAAAGTAGGCTTGTAAATGCGAAAATATGCCTAAAAACGGTGGGACAGTATGTAACACTTTCCCAACTCATAACGGAGGCCCTCATACAGTTTTTTCAGAAAAATATTTTAGTTGCTCTGAGGTGCCAGATCCATGAGCTAATATACACGAAAAATCAAGAAAGTCGCATAATTTCTAAAAGTTGGCTTGTAAATGCGAAAATATGCATGAAAAAATAATGGGACTGTATATAATGCTTGCTCGACTCATTACAGAGGTGCTTATAATGTTTTTCTCAAATTTTTTTTTAGGTGTTCCGAGGCGTCAGATCAATGGGCTAATACGCACGAAAAACTAAGAAAGTCGCATAATTACTAAATGTTGGCTTGTAAATACGAAAATATGCCTGAAAAAAATAATGAGAACGTACGTAACCTTTCCCCAACTCAATACGAAGGTTCTCATAAAGTTTGTTCAGAAATATTTTTTGGATGCTCCGAAGCGCCAGATTCATGGGCTAATACACACGAAAACCAAGAAAGTTGATTAATTCCTAAAAGTTAACTTGTTTTTTAGAAAGGTCCTCACAAATGATTTTTAGAAAAAAAAATTGGGTGCTCCAAGGCGCCAAATTCATGAGTTAATACACACAAAAAATCAAGAAAGTAGCGTAATTTCTAAAAGCTGGCTTGTAAATGCCAAAATATGCCTAAAACGGTGGGATTGTACGTAATGCTTTCCCGACTCATAATAAAGTCCTCATAACGTTTTTTCATAAAAAAAATTGGGTGCTCCGAGATGCCAGATCCATGGGCTAATACACACGAAAAACCAAGAAAGTCGCGTTATTCCTAAAAATTGACTTGTAAATACGAAAATATGGCTGAAAAAAATGGTGGGAATGTATGCAACACTTTCCCAACTCATTACAAATGTCCTCATAAAGTTTTTTCATAATTTTTTTTTGGATGCTCCGAGTTGCTAGATCCATGGGGTAAGACACATGAAAACCAAAAAAGTCGCATAATTTCTAAAATTTGACTTGTAAATGCGAAAATATGCCTGAAAAAAAATGGGACAGTACGTAACGCTTTCCCAACTCATTACGGAGACCCTCATGAAGTCTTTTCATATAAAGATTTTGGGTGCTCCGTGGCGCCAGATCCATGGGCTAATACTCACGAAAAACCAAGAAAGTCGCGTTATTCCTAAAAGTTGGCTTGTAAATGCGAAAATATTCTTGAAAAAAAGGGTAGGATTGTACGTAACACTTCTCCAAACTCATTACGGAAGTCCTCGTAAAGTTGTTTCAAAAAAAAATTGGGTGCTCCTAGGCGCCAAATCCATGGGCTAATACACACAGAAAAACAAGAAAGTCGCGTAATTCCTAAAAGTTGGCTTGTAAATGCGAAAATATGCTTGAAAAAATTGCGGGATTGTACGTAACACTTCTCCAACTCATTACGAAGGTCCTCAGAAAGTTTTTCCAATTTTTGTTTTTTGGGTGCACCAGATCCATGGGCTAATCCACACGAAAAACCAAAAAAATCATGTAATTTCTAAAAGTTGGCTTGTAAATGTGAAAATATGCTTGAAAAAAATATTGGGACTGTACATAACGCTTTCCCAACTCATTACGAAGGTCCTCATAAGGTTTTTTCAGAAAAAAACTTTTGAGTGCTCCGAGACGCTAGATCCATGAACTAATACACAGAAAAAACTAATAAAGTCGTGTATTTCCTAATAGTTGACTTATAAATGCGAAAATATGCCTGAAAAAAAAGATTACCTAAACGTTTACCTCAATATACAACTAAAATAATTTAAATTTTTTAAAATTTGTGCAATTAGTAGTTTTAAGATAGTTTATATGTATGCGACAGGTTGATGGTATTTATCTTTTTCTTATTCTTTACCACTTTTATTTGTATCAAAATATTGAGATGTATTTAAGTTTATTTAGTTAAATAAAGAGTGTTTTTAAAATTATCAGTAACTTGAGGCTGAAATCAATAATCTTCGTCAAGCTTGAAATATTTTCAATACTTTTGTCATTTATCATATATTGACATTGAATGGAGACCAACTTGGGCTACATGGGGTCATCATCCTTGTCTCTTTTCTGTGTTAGATACAATGCCTTGGTCCCTCTCCTTTGTCATTTTCATCCTTTCAACAAGTCATTTTCAAGTCTCGAATTCAAAATTTAAAGTTTATATATTTTCATAATTTTTACGTTATAAATACTTATGATTTACTAAGTAAGTAGGTGCTTGACCGATTTGAGACCTCAAAGTTTTTTATTTGGAATCGACGTTTATTTATGAAATTTGCACAAAATTTCAACTTCAATCTTAAATCCCAAATTCTTCTACAAGTATATTTAACCGGAAAGTTACATAGTGTAGATAGATAAAATTATTTTATATATAGTTCCTCTGTCCAACAATAATTATCCACTATACTATTATGGGACGTCCAACAATACTTGTTCACTTTATGAAATCAATGAATAATTTTACACTTAGTTCCTAATTTACTCTTATCATTAATTATAGTCTTTTCTCTATTACATTTTTCAAGACATTGTATTTATTATATTCAAAGGGTAATATAGTTATATTACTCTTTTATTTATAGTTTCTTAAGAAGTGTGTAAAGTCAATAGTGGACAACTATTATTGGACAGAAGAACTTACATATTTTGACTCCCTTGACAGGTTTACTTCTTATATTTTGACGTTAATTAATAAAAATCCTAGATCAACCACTACTTGGGATCTGTTATAATTACTTAGTTCTTGAATATCATCATTCATTCTTTATTATTATATACATAGATTATCGCTTGTACAATATTTGTTAATCATCAAAATATCATATGATCTTGAATGTAGATTCAAAAAATCAAGATATCCCACCAAATTTCTCCTTTTTAACGATGATGAATCCATAGCAAATTCATGTGCACTTTTATAGTAATATTCAATTTTCATAAGTTCTTCATGTGCATCTTCTTAATTACTCACAACTCTTATGTTGACAATCTTTTCCTACTAAGAATCAACTCCATTTTGTTCAACACTACAACTTCATATTGATCCAACTCCAGTCAAGGTTAACTAACACAAGATGTTGAGAAACAATAAAATAAATATTATATTAATAAATTTTGACTTTAGGCCACCTATTCTTTTGAAACAGGCTACTCTTGTCCCCATGGACAAAATGTAATTTTATAGTTGGCTCCTCCACTACATGTAAATAAAGTTTCATCATCATAGGGATAAGTAATAGCTTTATCACACAATTTTTTGAGTGTTGAAGAGTAGATAGATGGCTTGCAAGTCTGGGGAGAATTATATGCACCAGTACAACACAAATCATCACGATTAAACGCTAAGCATCCGCTTTTGCACCCGATTACTGTCTCATTTCGATCTCGTACTTCTAACTCAACTTGATTTCCACAATGCGCGTCTTTAAGATTCACAAGACAATCTGCTATTCCGCAATCAGGTCTATTTATAGGTGTAACAGAGACCGGTAAATTGAAGCCATCTACAATGCTAACAGAGTAAAAGTCTTTTTCATCAGACGTATTTGCTATTGTAAACTGTACAAGGGTTGCTGGTGGAGTACCACCAGCACCATTGCATTCTATTGAGCCGCTCCTGCAATCTCCGCTAAGACAAGTGAAATTTTGACCAGAATAGGAACAGAGATGTCTTGCCCATATTCTTCCTGACCATGGATTTGGTATATTGAATTTTTTTGTTCCTCTTGATGCTAATCGAAATCCTGTTGGAATCGCCGCTCCTTCACCGGTCCCACTTTGTGTAGCTGGCCAAATTTTGTGAGGACAATTATTCTTTATTAATAATTTGGTTGCATAACACCCTGCACAATATATCAATTTTCATTAGTAATCATAAAGAATAAATATTTATAGACCATCATATAAACTAAACGAGAAATTCGAAAATGAAAATCTAGTAAAAAGGAAATAAAATTTAAAAAAATTGTAAGTGACCTACGAAATCAGTTCTCATTGAACACTCTAAGCGCGCGCACACAAAAAAAAAAGTAATATTTATTCATTATAGACGACTGAAAATAAATAAAATGTGTTTGTTAACTTGATAAATCTAAAACTATTAATTAAGCTAGAGAATATGCAAAAAAAAAGAAGAAAAAGAAAGAAGAAGGTTAAGATTACCGTAGATGAAGAACAATGAGAAGATAACAACAATGGAGAAATAATTTGCCTTCATTTTATTTTATAAAGTATGAAATGAAAATAGATATTGATTGGATCTATATATAACAAGTCTTAAAATATGTAGTCAATTATTTTGTTGGCTGAGGTAAATAGTATTAAATGTGGAATCATCCTAAGTATTAAATAAAGGAATATTAAGGAGAGATTAAATGTAATATAATCTTCTAGGAGATTACTAAAGTAATAATTGCAAAGAATATTTGAGAACTTGACTAATTTTGTTTTTACTATACTCTCTTTACAATTTATATGACATTCCTTTCTTATTTGTCGATTTAAATAAATATTCTACATTTTTATAATAAAAAATAATTATTTATGCGATATCTGAGTAATTTGTGCATCATGATCGCGACATAATTGCACAAATGTGTTGAAGGAATGAGACCTAGAAATTCTTTTGTACGATCATGTATGTCTCCAAATATTTGAACCGCGATTGGACTTTGGTGTGATCGCGCTGATGTAACAATGGGGGGGGGGGGGAAGTTGGGCCAAATTGGGTAGAAGCCCAACAGACTTTGTACTGTAATTATCTCTTAATTTTGTCAAGCCCATTCATATCCATTTAAAGGGGCAGAAATTAGCTGCAATGGGCTTTTAATCTTGAGATTCTTACACTATATATAAAGTTTACAATAAAAAGTAATTAATTTTTTTTACAAATTTAACTGATATAATTACCGTTGAATTTGTAAATAATTGTTGTGTATATATGTTATACATTTAGTATACACTATGTATACATCGATGATGATTATAAATGATTTGCGGTTAATTGGGTGAACTTCTTTATACCGCTTCACTATAGTTATAAGATTTTGCTTTTCTATAAAATTGGATTATGGTTATTTTAGTGATGTCCATAATTAGAGTCGGAGTTAATATTTTGAATTTAAGAGTTATAGATTCTAGAAAAAAAAGAAATTTATTGGGTTTTTGATAAGTTAATTATACATATTAAGTGGTTAATATACATACAAAATGTGCACTAAATTATTGGATTATGTCGAATTCATAGATGAAAGGGTAGCTTCGCATCTGCCCATAATAATTAACGACAAACTTTTCCTATAAAATATTTGAAACCTTGTTAGCTTTGAAGAGATATTGTACTCGGATGGGGAAACACTGTAACAAAAGAAATATTTAGTGGTAATTACAAATTTTTCTTTAAATGGTCATATTTATTACCACAAATAAATTTAGCGACCAATTGAATTATTGTCATTGCATTCAAAATCACTAAATTTTTTAGCTATATTTATTTAGAGTATTGATTATAAATAATCATGTTATATTATTATAGTGAAATATAACGACAATTATATTATTGTAGTAGATGTTTTCCCTTCTTATTTTTTTATATTAATCAAAAGACCAATATTCATTTTCATGAAATTCTTAAGTTACTATTATCAAAAACTACCTAATGCTAGAGCTAGAGTGATTGAACTTGATTTCCTTTGAAATCTCTAAATTAATCTTATCCAAATATAGAGAAACATTATACAAAAGCAATTTAAGTTGGAAAACCATGCAAGCCTTTCAATGTAACACACTTTTTCAAAATAAGGAAATTTATTAGTCTAAATGATAATATTTTTCATGATTAGGCCTTGAAATCTTAGTTTGTTTGTAGGAATCATGCCTTACAATATATGTGATAAATTTTCAGAATAATCACTCAATTAATAAATATTATCTCGAATATTTATATTTTTCTTAGTTCAATTTTATTCTATAAAAAATAATTTTACAAGATATAAATAGGTATTAATTGAGTGATCATCGCAGAAGCACTATTAAAACTAGCTAGACTACTAAAACCAAAGCCGGTAGAGAATTTCAAGGTAAATTGAGAAAAATAAAGAATTGTTGACATAATGGCACCAAAATCATACTTTTAATTCTTTAAGTTAGGCAATAAAGATATTTCTTTTGAATAAATAAAGTTGTGATACTAATTATAGTAATGGTTCATTTTTGTCGTATTAAATCAATTAACTCGTTTTTTATATTAATTTCAAAGAAAATGTATCAATTCCCTTAAATAAAGAAGAAACTAAGGAAAAGAGAAAAAATAGTCTTTACCTATAATAGCAATTGTTAATTATGGGGATGTAGTTACTTTCCTAAGTACACTACCACAAAAAAAAACATTTGATGATAAAAGAATTTTTTTTTAGTGATAATATATTTTACTGCTGTAAAAATATTTAGTATCAGTCAAGTTAATATCATTATATTTAGAAACGTTAAAATATTAAAAATATTTATATTCGTTGATTATAAAAACTCATATTATATTATTATTATTAAATATAATATAACAATAATTATATTATTTTCATTGAATAATTATCGTATCAGCCAAGGCATGCATATATATATATATATAAAGGTGAATTTTAATTTTACTTTTTTATGATACATAATTAAGTAAAAATAATTTTTAATTGGTTAAAATATGTACTCTTGGTCCCTTTATATAAAACTTGATAAGTATTTATTATATCAATAAATAAATTGTGGACTTAAGACTTGACTAGCAATAATATGTGTAATATTGTCATATAAATATTTATATTTTTGTATTTTTAGGTTAGAAGTTTAAATTTAAAATATGATTTAAAAAATTTATTAAAAAAATGGTTTATCACCCATCCCAGTCCACAATCCACTTAGGATTGAACTGATCATTTTAAGGCCTATCAAAATGATGGATTAGCCTAGCCTGACAAACTCTCATGCCAATACAAGTTGGGCAGACCCTTATTGACAACTCTATTTTTTTTAATTATATATTTCATCAAATATATTGTAACAATACAAATTTAATGTACCACATGGGTAGTCAAGTGATGTTATTATACATAATTTGTCAAATTTGTGAAGGTTCCAAGTAAGAAGATACAAAGGTTTCCTTTTTAATTAATTGAAGGCTAAAAGTGCTTAGCTATTATACACAAAAAAAACACAATATTTGAGTAACTAAAAGTACAATTTTTTTTCTTTAAATGTTCCTGTAAGATTTATAGATAGCCTTAGAAAGAAAGAATTTAGAACTATCACTATAAAGAAATTTGACCATAAAAGAATTCAAGAAAAAAGAATATCATACTTAAAATTTAAGCTTGAGATTTTTGTATTTTCTTAACTTTTTTTTTCGTTTTCTCTTAATTTTTCCTTATTTCAAGAGGATAATTTTTTTTTCTGGACCCATTTTTTTCTGACATCTTCGAGAAAAAGATTCATTCTCTTGTGATGCAAAATTGTAGTGTGACATGTATCCTCCCTTGTTCTGATCATGTAATAGATGAATATTTTTTTGTTCAAAAATGAAATCTTATTGAAACTCATGTCCATATCCGGTTCATGCATATATATATATATATATATATCCTCCGCTACCTGCAATAATTTAATTTACAAGAGAAAACATAATTGAAATTATTAATCATTTCAATAACCTCCGTGCAATCTGTTTCAATCTCAATTGGATAGAGACTTGAGAATGTGCCACTTTATTAAGTCCTTTGTAGATAGACAAAAATAAATTATTATTTGAATTTTTTTTTGAAGAAAATTATATATGTTAGAGAATGAAAGGTCTAGTTATGATAAAGATTGCTTCATAAATGATATGAATCTTTATCCCATCCTAGCTTTTGGAATTCCAATCCAATATAGCCAAACAAGGCTTTAGGTAGGTATGAATGTGAATATTAAAACTTTCCACTAGAAGAAAGTGGTACTAAATTATATGTATCTACATTTTCTATAGCTAACTTTGGAAGTTCAAATGCATACTAATTAAATAATAATCAATTCAAAAAGCATTTTTGAACATTAATTAATATTTGACCAAACTTTTAAAATGTATTTTTTCAAAAATGTTTTCAAATGACTACTATTGGGGACAATTACTTTCTTAGCTTCTAAAACAATTTAAGTTTACTATCCAAAGATATTTATTGTCTCTTAAAAATTTGGTCAAACATCTCATTTTTTAAAAATAAGCTTTTTACATAAGTACTTTTGGAGTCTGTTTGGATTGACTTATTTAAAGTATTTTTAAGTTAAAATAATTTTTAATCAGTTTTGTAGTGTTTGAGTAAAATAAAAAAATGTTTATAAACACTTATTTTTAAATCAAAATAATAAAAATCAGTTAAAAATCATAAGCTAAAAGCTAATTCAAAAAAACTCTTGATCTTCTAAACGTGTGATCAAGCAGACTATTAGAGTTTTATGCATTAATAATATAAAATATGTATGATGACTTATATGTAAATTCCAATGATAAACATTAATACATAACCTGATAAGTGAAAATTAAGATGATAATTAATCTATTATTACATGTTAAAATTCATGTATAAAGAAACTATTACCTTCTAATACGTTGTTGTGGATGCATAAAAAAAAAGAACTACATATATACAAAAAAAAGAAAAAAAAAGACTATAGTCTATAAAGAACAAAAATTACAAATGATCACGTTTGGAACTAAACTTGCTATACATGTGAATATACAAATCGTTTTCTAGCTAGATCCATTTTTTCTCTACAAGTGAATAAATATTACAAATTGTTTAGATTTTTCTATTCTATTTATATAGTTAGTAAGTTATAAAATTAGTAGCGATTATCAAAGCCAAAGGCTTCTCTTCTGACTGTGCTCGTTGGAGCATTAAGCCTCATTGGCCATCGTTTCATTGAGAGTATTATTGTAATAACTAGCTTAGGGTTATGCTAGAAATAATTGAGAATCACTCATTTGGACTTAGATTATTTTGATATATATGTTACAAATTTAAAGTGTAAAACTCTTATGAGGGTGTGCCTATGGTCAATGTTGCTATGCAATGTTGATGAGATTGCTTTCTTAGCGTTATCTTAGAGTACTTTGTGCTTGAGGAACCATTCTTTTTGTGTGTTTTCTAAAAGCTTCACTTTTGTTAAGGTAAGTGAGACTCGAACTTCTTGATTACTTGATTTTTTGAGCATGATTTAGAAGTTTGCATAAATGATTACAAACTACATATTAGTACATTAATTATAGGATGAGCGCGTATTAAGACATATATATGTTATTTTGAGCCAAATCGAGTTGATTTTGTGACTCTTTTTTTCTTAAAGTTATGATATATGTACTCTTTCATTATTTGACATGACATATTTAATAGTAAAATCTATGTCGCACTTGATTAATTATAGAAGTGGGGTCTAGTGGATCACATAATTTTATTGTAATTAGTTGTCTTAGTTAAACAGTTAGTTGTGATAAGTTAGAGGAGATTGTTAGCTAATTAAAGTCGATTAGCTTAGTATAAATATATAGGTGTAAATAGCTTAGTATTATTGAAATTGGTTCTTCTTACTTTAAAGTGATAAAAAATAGTTGTGTGACTTTATTGTTATATGGGTAAAATTCAATAATTAGACGTGAAATTGATATTTTGAAAGATGTTTTAAACGTGGGTTTTGAAGTGAGGTACTGAGGTGTATAAAAAATGTTTCAAGGTGCAAATAAAAAATGTAGATTTATAAGGCGTATGTTCTAGAATTTGCACGAGGCGTAAGTCTTGGCCTCTTGGGCATAAAAATGTATGCTTCGGACGTTAAATTTGATTTTTATTATTTAAAAAATACTCTTTCCATAAATCATGTTTTTTATTGTTAGTTAATGATGTTTATACTTTATGTTATCATATGCTAGTAATTTTTCTTAAAATTTGTAAAAGAAGACAACACTCACAGAAAGTGACCTTGTCATAGATAAGTTTTTTAGATAATCACGCTTGAAATTGATAGGATGGAGATTTCATACCATTATATTTCTAAGACAATTTTATTCAATTTTGTCATTGTTCTTACACTTTTTTTTATCCTTCTCCTTCTTTGAAAGGTATAAATAATAATCAATGCAAATATTAATTGATGGTGGAAAATACTAGTAAATGTGCATATCAATAAAGATTTTATTTAAAGATTATCACATCTATTATCAATTTTTGTGTTGTTACATTTCTCAAATAATAACTATAATATGTTTTCTATATTATCAATGATCTATTTGCAGAATTATTGAAAATATTACTTTCGCTTATTTTCTTAATAATAAAATTATAAAATTGAAGATATATCCTGTATATCCGTAAAACTTACGTCTTACCCCATATTGATTAAAACAGCTCGTCTCACGCCCCGTCTTTAAAAACACTGAATGAAATTAATCCTCTAATTTCATGTGATCCTAAAGTTGTAAACTGCAGTGGAAAGTGTATAAATGTTGCCATGTTTCCATGTCTAGAACTTTGTGGCTTGTTTGTGGTCCTATATATAGATGGTATGGTTCATCATACTTTGGGAGATGAAGTGATTGTACAATACTAGTCAAGTTTTAATTGTACAAAAATGACTAAAATGGAAAATCTTGATTGTCTACTTCTTTTCCTCGTTTTTTTCCTCTACATTTGTAAGTGTAACTTTCATACATCCTTGTTACTTTTGGAAATTTGTTAATAAAGTAGCTAAAAAAGAGAGATACTTTTTTGAAAAATCCTAGAAATATTAGGACTTGAAAATGACACACTTGAGGAATATGATGAAAATAATAATTGTGATATATACTCAACTATTTATTTTTTAATGTAGATATAGTTGTCACTTGTCACTTGTGGAGTTCCTATCACACTTGTCACTATTTATTTTTGAGAGACAAATGTATGCATTTTAATTGTAAGGATGAGTAATTAGACTTTGATATATTCTTAAAAACTAAAGTCTGATTTAACTTCAAAAATTAGTTTATTAAGTGAGCACTCAAAGGTAGGGTATTTTACATATTTTTACCGAATTTTCTTCTCAGGATTTTTATAGTATATGAGACAAATATATGCATTTTGATTAGGATCGTACTTTATGGTTACGATTAAGTCATATATTTATTTTTCATTCCATCGAAAATTAATGTCACTGTATAGACGCTTATTACCTCTCTATCCATGTCTTGCAATAATGAATATTCCTTTGACGTTACCATCTTTACCACAAAGATGTTGTCTAGTTATCAAATTATTTAGTGGATTAATTATATTTCACTCAAGGATCATTCAACAACATATAAAAAGAAAACAGTATATTCTATCAACCAATTAAAATTTGATTCAGTACATTACTTTAATAATAGAGGAGGTACAACACTAACCAACATAAACAATAATAATTCAAAATTTGAAATTATAAATCTCTTTCATGTTATCTTTGTTTATTTTTAAAAAAAACAAAAGGAAATAGTGATGATCAAGAGTAGTACTATCATTATCTTTATCAAATCTTTATAGAATTACCAATGGGTTGTGGTGAAGTTCTTAATTAAAGTTTTCGATTCGAACCCTGAAATGAAGAAAAAAAAATTTGGGAGCGTCACCTCCGAATAGGCCGTGCAATTCTAAATTTAGTTTGAGTTCCAATATAAACTCTAAACACCAGGCATGAAATCCAAAAAAAATCATCTATATTAAACTAGTACGAGGTCTAAATTTTTGATAAGAAAGATTAAAAGTGGTCAATGGGAATGTACACTCTTGTCATTTCCAACAACTCAATGCCAAACAATTAAAAGACTTGAATGATATTCTCAATTTGGATCATACTCAATCAAAGTTGAGTTATGGTCCCATTTACTTGATATATCAAATTGAAGTGGACCCATCAAGAGATTACATCCACAAACCTCCTTTTAATATTTACCCAAATAATATATATTCTATTTTCTCCAATCATCAAAATATACATTAAATTGTTTGCCTTATTACTTTGTAAAAACAATTATTTCTTTCCTCCTACTTAAAATGTGATACACTTTTCTTTTCGATTCATGTATAACTCTGATCTCTATATCTCATGCAATACTTTTTAAAAAAAAAATTGTTTTAAAAAAATGTCATATTTCTATAATAAAAAAAATATTTTAAAATTTATTTTATCCTTAGTGAAATAATTTACTGTCACATAAATGTATAAAATTTATTTTACACCACAAATTTTAAAATATTTATTTTTATATCAAATCAAACCGTGCCATATAAATTGAGACGATTGGAGTACATCTCAATATTTGAAAACTATTTAATCATATAATTCACAGTTTATCTATAATGACATGACTTGTATGACTTATATTAATATTATATTAATGGAGCATAGTTAGAATATCAGCTACGTATTCAGTCGAATTTAATAATTTTGATTCAAATTCAATATTTATTTTAAAATCTATTGACTATGTATATATTATTACTTTATAACTCAGTCATTTAAAATGATTAAAATCCAAAATTCATATATTTTAAATTCTGACTCCGCGTCTAAACAACAAGATAATGTGAAATGAGACGTATGGAATAGTATATATTAAAACCCCACCATAGAAACTATAGTACCCATACATTAGTTCTCTTGCATTACCTAATCCTATCATATTAAAGAAATCAAATCAAGAAAAATCTACCAAATTTTTCATGGGTGATTCCTCTTCTTCTACTCCTCTAGATTTTCATGCTTTGAATTCTACTTGTAACAACAATTCCCCTCTTTTGATGAATTCAAATATGGAACTTCTAAATAGCATAAGCCAACAACTTGAAAATGATCAAAATTTCACCTCAAATATTCATCAACAACATGGTTTTTTGTCTTTGTCAAATGATCAAAACTTCTCTAATCATCATCATCATCAACAACATGAACTCCCTATCATGCCTAATTTTCATAATGATCATATGAATAATAATAGCCATGATGTTTATGATCCTGCCGTCGCGGTTGCTGCTGCTCAATTTTTTACCTTGGGAGGTCCAAGTTATGGATGTACTAGCTCAATTCCAGAATCAGAATCCATGTTGAATAATAATAATAACAATAATATTCTAACTCCTCCTCCTCTGGTCTCTGGAAATACTAGCAAGGTGATAAATACAAATTATGTTTATTTTTTTAAGATTAACACGTCTGAATCTGAATACACATCTGAATATATATTAAGATGTGCATTAAGATTTAGATGTTTGAATCTGAATATTAAGATGTAGTTGAATTCCGACTTGTTAAAAAAGTGTAGTTGATTTGTTTTTTTGTTTACTATGATTTAATTTCTTTGTTATATAGAATACATGTGAAGGGAGAAAGAGAAAAAGGAACAATCAAAAAGAAGTTGAGAAACCAAGAGAAGTTGTACATGTTAGAGCAAAGAGAGGCCAAGCTACTGATAGTCACAGTTTGGCTGAAAGAGTAAGAATTCTTTAATAAAATTCAATTTATACTACGATCAGACTTTTCTATAATAGTCATCTTTTATAACAAAATCTCAATGTAACAATCATGTTTCCTGTAGAATAAATTTTTCATGATATGTTATATTATATGTTTGTTATAACAGTATTTCACTATATCAATCAAAGAATGAGGACAAATGATATTGTTATAGAGAGGTCTGACTGTATTTATCGCCTTATCTCATGTATTCATCATTAACATATTCTATGAATAAAAAAGACTTGTTAAATTATACAATATTTAGTAATTTAATTTCTTGTTTGTGAATATATAGCTTCGAAGGGAGAAAATAAATGAAAAACTCAGATGCTTGCAAGAACTTGTTCCTGGATGTTATAAGGTAATATTTATTATATGCTTCCTATATATATACATATATATAATTTTAAACAATTAAAATCCTTCTTGTTTAACATGTTAATTTATATTTATATTAAAGGAAAAAAAATCTTATTAGCTAATGTTGTTCGGATTTTTAAAAGAGGTCGCCAGCATGCTGGATCCTTTAAAAATAATACATTTTTGGAAGATGTAATATGGATACGGCATAAGTTTTGAAGAGTCTGAACAACATAATCTCTTACGTTAAATGTTTTCGTTAAACCATTAATTTTATAACACGAGTAAATGTTGCAGACTATGGGAATGGCAGTGATGTTAGATGTAATAATCAACTATGTCCGGTCATTGCAAAATCAAATTGATGTAAGTATATATATATATATATATGTACAGATTTATATATTATATTCTTATTTCATAGTGAAAAATTAGAACAATATATTTAATAAATTCAATCAAAATATTCTCTAATAGAGCATTTTTTTTGTTTGAAGTTTCTTTCAATGAAACTATCAGCTGCAAGTTTGTTTTATGATTTCAATTCATCAGAGATGGATGATATGGACTCAATGCAGGTACTTTTTTTTTTTTTTTTTGGTTTGGTTTAAAGTGCTTTCACTTTTTATAAAGATATATGTTGGAAAGAGGCAAGCCCCAAAATTGAGAAAATAAAAAACACTAATTTTTAATGTGGAAAACCCTTTTTTATGCTCAATGGTATATGTTTTTCTTTTTGTTATCTGATTTATCGTTATCGTTGAAGTTGGTATGCTTTGCTAGCTTCTGCATATACTCTCATTATTTCTCATTTTCTTCTATGCTAAATCATCGTCATACCAAAATAAAAATATTTTTAATGAAAATTTATGTTTTCCTCACCAATTGATCTAGCTCCTAGAAATACATGATCGTTCATTTTACTAGTCCTCTTAGATACAATCATAAATAAATTGCCTCCGCTCTGATGATCGTTTTTATAAGCTAAGGTAAAATTATTGCATGCGATTAATTTAAATTAATGTATATATATCCCCCTTTAAAAAAAAAAATCTTTAAAGGAGTCTTTAGTCTTTTTTATTTCAAAATCGATATTGGAGTCTATTTTTTAGCCAATTAATTTGAATTTGCACGATGTAAGATTCATTAAAGTGGAACACTCCCTATAAGGATTTTCTCCATTTGAAAGCTCAAACCCCAAACATCTACTTAATTAAGGATAAAAAAATCATATAAATCTCATCGCAAACCCTGGTAGTCTAGTTAATAGTTGATATATGAGGAATCTATTTCATATTTGATGTGCATCACAAACACTCCTACTTTATTTAATTTGATGAGTGCATACATTATACAATAAAAGCTTTCTATAACATCATTTGTTCATATATTATCCCATCCTTATCGATAGAGGATGACTGTTATAAAAAGATTTGACTGATGGGATGTGAAATTAATTTTTTATTTTTATTTCCCATAAATTTGACATTAAGAATTAAATTGGTAGGGAACAAATGGGTATGCAGCAGCTCAAGGAATGGGGAAAAATATTGTTGGAGAAGGGTATGGAGGATTTCCTCAATTTCAAACATCTTGGCCTCTTTAATTTGACCTACTTATCATCATACTTTAATTTTAAGAAAATATACTCAATTTATATTATTATCCCTATAATATGTAACAGATAATTAATATGTTTGAACTCCTTTTTTTTTTAATTATAAACCTTGATTTCCATACCAATTATCTTTGTTTTTGTACTAATTTAGTGTTCTTACAAGTAATTCCTCTATTCAAATGGTACTTAGTGGTTATGAAGAAAATTGAATAACATTGTTGAATAGGTTGAGCTACCAACAACACTGACATATCCGTATAATTTCACAAATGGATTTGAAGAAAGTAGGATGTGCGCGAACTTTACCCTGTACATTGTGATTTTAAGATATTATACGGATTTGTTTGATAGTAAATAACTAATATTTCATGCTTGTTTGTGTCAAATACTGATTTCGGATATTAATATTATTTGCAAATATTTATGTAAAATATTAAAAGATTTATTTGAAAGGAAAACTTTCAAATTTAAACTACCATTTATCTGCTTTTTAAATGTCTTACTTAATCAACATTTCACTAATTTGAGTAATTAGGTTTAAAATAATAATTAAAAAGGTAATTAATACTACTTGAATTTTTAATAGTCAAATATTAATTAATATTTGAAATAAATTCAATTTATGACTAATTATATTTGGGAGTGGATGAAGTATTATTTTAATATGACATTGAATTATGTGTATCTAGACTTCAAAACTAAGTGTCAATGTGTACCCTACAAATACAATTGGGGTATATAAGAATTAATGTCTAAAGAATGAGATCCTTCAACAACTTCACAATCTCTAAATTAAGATTGAGCAATATCAAATCCCCTCCACAAATAACAATTGAGAATGAACCCACAAAATAAAAACACATGAGAATGAATGATCATAAGTTACATGAATCTATACAACCTTAATGAGGTCCCTCATTTTGTATATCTATTGGGAGATAGAACAAATCTTACTGGCAGAGCAAGAAATTCAATTCTTCTTTTTATATACAACAAAGGAAATTTAATAACTTTTGTATATATGTATGTGTATGTCAAAATATATATTTGTTATTTCCCTATTTATATAGTATAATATTTTATCGTATGAAATTTAATTGAATCTATTTTGGCTCCGCCCCTCTTGTGACCCTTTGTTCTAATGATGGGATATATTATTTATAGGAACAAGATTCAATCATTCAAAAGATTGGGTCATGAGATGAAATATAGGAAATAGACATCTTAACTATCTTGATTCATTTAGCCAAATAGTAACATTCAATAATGTCTCAAAATAGTGAAATATTTATGACTCTCGATTATGTCATATCCTTTTGTAGTAACTTGAAAAAACTTTAGTTGGGAACTATAGATGCATAATCATGCACTAACCCCATCTCTTTTTAAATCACAAAAAAAATAAAAAAAGATATTTTAAAAAGAAAGATATGGAAAAAAGCAAAAGAAGAAGAAAATTAAAGGAAAAGGAGAGGTGAACGCAAAGCACAAGTGTTTGAAGGCAAAGGAAAAATTCTAATCCTTGGAAGTCTAAAGCATTAAGAAACAAAAATTATTAGGTAGACCTTATTTGACTCTATTTTTGAAAGACTAACCTCGATTCACTTTATTCGTCAAGCGAATGATCTCCAATTTACACAAACAACAGAAAATCACCATCTCGCTCTTTCTTTTCTTCGATGTTATTACTAATCGTAATTGACACCTATGAGTGACACCTTCGATTAATTACTGCGTACTCGAAAGAGAGAAGACCGAGAAAATATTGTTAGTGAGGCATTGTTATGTGTTATTTATATAATTCAAGCATGCAAAATTCATTTATAGAAACGAAATATATCACAACAAAATTAATGAATCAACACGAGACATGACAATAGTTTAAGTATTGAACTTTTAATACTAACATTCTTCCACTTAGTTCTTATACATAATGGCCATTGTTATGATACTCAAAGAAAATTAACCATACATTAATCATAGTGATAGTGATAGTTCAACTAGGAGCGAATTAGTTGCCAATTTACGGGAATTAAACGATTTTCTGAGTTTTTCGTGTGTGTTAGTACATTTGGTGATATGGCTTCTGGTTGATTTTTTGTAAAACCTTTACGAAACCTTCCGTAGGGAGTTGGGGGAGCCGTACTTATAGTCTCACCATGATTTATGAAATTTTTTTGGCATTAAGGGGTCAATTTACATGAATTAGGCATTTTTCTTAGTTTTTCATGTATGTTAGCCCATGAATATTTTGATGCTATAACTTTCGATCCATTTTTTAAAAAACTTTTACGGAACCCTCTGTAGGGAGTTGGTGGAGCAATATATACGTGTAGTTTCACCATGACCCACAACAATTTTTTGCATTTAGGGCCTATTTACAAGAATTATGTGATTTTTTCAGTTTTTCGTGTGGATTTGCCTGTGAAAATTTTTGCGGTTGCTTGTAAGTTGATTCATAAGGTGTGTAATTGAGCGTTATCACTAACACGCATCGAAAAGGCCTAGAAAATGATAAATTCTTGTTCTGAAAAAAGAGACGTATGATGTGTCGACACATTTGGCTCCTTTAACTAAGAGTAAACATCTTTTGGGATTTCACCATTTGTACTTGGGTTTTTATCAAGAATTGAAGTTTGAAGTTTGTGTTGAGGATTATATCATGCCTTCTTCTTGTCTAAAAACATGAGTGGCTGAAATTCTATAACTAGGGTCGTGGGATACATGACAAAGTAACAATCTAGGTTGTTTGTGATATTGGATTCGTTTTGTATGCATTATACGTTGTTAATCCTCTATTTTCACTATTTTTTAGTGGTTGCAAACATTAGAACAAACCTAAGTTTGATTTTCTCTAATCGAGAAGTTCAAACCAGGTAAAAAGGATTAATGGCAACAACCGCTTATACTTTTAAGTATTTTGACACCGTTGCTGATGAATATTGAGGATGATGATGTGGTAGATAGTGTTGACAATGATGCCCCTGCATGCATTGGATAATACTTGAATTACTAATGCAAACATAACTAATACTCACTTCGTCCCAAAAATTTATGTGACATATTTCGCTTTTCGAGAGTCAAACAGTTTAAGTTTGACCGAGAATTTTCTCAAGGAATCTTCAAATAATTTAAAATGAAATTTATATATTTGTACACTACATAAAAAGTACTATAAGTCCCAATAATTGATAATTCAAAATATTTAACAGATATATGAAAAATTTATGGTCAAATTAAGATAGACTTGTTTGAATCTCGAAATCCGAAATGTGTCACATAAATTGAGACAGAGGGAGTACTAGTATCACAAATGCAAGCATTTATAATACACCATATCTTTTACTATTCTTATACACCCGACCAAACAACCAGTAAGTAGGAATGTTAGCTCACCTTCTATAATTCTTACAAGTAGTGAAAAAATTTGCCACCAGTCTAACTTGGTTAAATTCATTCTTCCACAATGACCTTATATTTCTGGGAATAGATGAAGTAAATATTTCAGACTAGATAACAAATAGAGTACAACTTAAAAGGTTGCTCTCTCTCGAATCATATTATCGCACTGAAATCATGCACATAGGACATTTGCAGTCCCCATATACAGGAATTAAGGTCGGTGATACCTATAATACAAGTCATAATGACTCATGAACCCCCCTGTGGAAGAATGAGCCAAGAATTCTGATTGGTACAAACATAATACGGCCTATATACTTTGTGGTGCTCTTGATCAGATCTGATGAGACAGTAATTAATCCTAACTTTGACGAAGCCAAAGGTCTGGCTCTGATACCATGTTATTTGAAATATGAGAATAGAAGAACTTGTATTTCACTATGTTAAGAACTACATGTATATATGAAAGAAAATATTAGAAAGCTAGAGAGAACATATGATTTGTCCCTAAACAAAACTCTTTAACAGCTACATTATAGATCCTATTGTGTTATTGTGGGAAAGAAAGGATCTTCTAATGATAAAAGTTCAAAAATTTTGCTCCAACAAAAGGCAACAACAACATATTCAGTGTAGTCTGACAAAGTGGGGTCTAGAGAGGATATAGTGTACGCAGACCTTACCCCCTACCTTAGAGATAGAGAGGTTGTTTTCGATAGACGCTCGGCTCAAGAAAAACCAGTCCAAAGCAGTCCCCAAAAAGAAGTAACGAAAGTACAAGAAACAACAGATAATAACAAAAATAACACTTAACAATAGAACGGAAACCACAACTAAACAATACAATAATCGAGGTATAAGAAATAACATATAGTAACAGAAATCGAAGGACAAGAAACCATAGGAGAAATACTACTACGACTACAAATATGAACGGACAACAAGGCAACGAACTACTACCTACTACCTTTGACCCTAACCTTTTACTACAAGAAAGAATTAACCAAATACAGAAGAGATCTTTTCCAACAAGGAAACATTTTTCATCAAAGAAAGGTAATTTTGCTTATGACAGAAAATCAGGGTAAACCGTAACAAAACCTTCAAGTACTTTGTTTGAATTGTATATATCACCAGCCTAATATCTAATTACTACAATCGAAAAGCTACTAACTTGTTGATCTCTTCTAGTGCATCAGCTTCAACTTTAGGTAACCTTTTAAATAAATCTTCATCAAGTGGAACATGCATTCCTTTAGGTAAACATATAAAACTACAATACATAAAGAAAACAGAAACACAGTTAAATATATAGGACTCAGCATTATGCAAAGAACAAACATCCTGAACATTATAGGACATTAAAACATCATGAATAAGGACAACTCGTCTTGATTTAAATGAGATGTCACGCAGTAAGAACGCAGTGGGAGAAACATGCAAGCATTATAAGATGGTAAGAGTTGAGTTGGGAATTTGCTCAATGCATTAGGATCAGGTGCAATGGAGTCAAAATCAGGTGTTGGGATATCATGGAAGTAGATTTGGATTTAACACGTTGGCTCGAACTCGAGTTTGTTGGTTATGAGTAGCTGAGCCAACATAATTGACATGGAGATTGTATGATGATGAGGAGAATATGCAAGCAAGTTGAAGAAGTTGATTGAGATTGTATGATGATGAGGAAAACACACGTCGATGCTGAGTTGATTAAATATTTATTTCCAATCGACAACAGACGTGGGTAGGTCAACTCAGCATTATAATGTGTTTTATTACAAAGGGAGTAATAGTTTAGATAGGTAAATAATACAATACTTGTTTGGTACGTGGGTAAGGTGGGATATCCTAGTATTAAGTTTGGTACTAAATATACTATATTTGGTTGATGGTATACATTTATTCCAAGGATTAATTTTATTCCGTCAACCAAACATGGTATAAATCTAATACCAAACTTAGTTAGGATATCCCATGAAATATTTTGGTTATTTCTTCCCACCTCTCATATGGATAAATTAATCCAGGTATTATAATCCCAAGACTATAATCCCGAGATAATATAGTTTGCATACTAAACTACCCCCAATAGTGTATGAAACTCAAAGATGATAGCAAAGCTTAATATTTATTTATTTTAACTTTAGTTTAGTTTTAACCTAAGCTCATTCAAAATGAAATGGCTTCTAAAAGAGTGGTTGATATGGTCAAGACTCAAAGTACATGCCACCATCACATCTTTGGTCTAGTGATAAGAACGTAACACGTAATGTGTAGATTAAGCACACGTCAAGCGTACAAATCTTGTTGCAGACAAAAGCTTTGGTATTAAGTGGACAACAACAAAGAAGCATGCTCATTATCTATTGAGTTTCGATCTGTGCACCAACAGCACTCCGAGACTCAAAGTGAATATCTAAATGATACTTTGTATCCCGTATGCTAATCAATGAATAAAAAAAAGTTAATGGTAAAAAATACACTTAAACTATTACTTTTTCGCGAGTTTCATACCTCAACTATTTATTGTGTTATTTATCTACCTAACCTGTCATTTTTTTCACCACCTAGCTAGCCTTCACGACCCAAACTTGAGCCATGTCGAAAAACACCATATTTGTTATCATGTTATTGCCTTTTGCCTTTGTCATATCGACTCTACATCAAGCTCTGTTCTGCCATGAGAACAACTGCTGAAGAATGATGCACAAAAACCAAGAAAGTTGTTGGCTGCCTGTGTATACGATAACAGTGAGTGTTCTTGTCCTTGTGACGCATGTCCAGGAGTCTGTGAAATTCATTGAAGGTTGATGTATCTTCAATTTACATCTTATAATGGCAAAGGAAATCGCGCATCTACGTGTATTATAGTACTATAGCTATTTCTATGTAATAATTCTAATAGTCTCTTGTTTGTCAGCCACACAGAAATAAAACAAAAGTTATTCCTACAAAATCTATAGTTGAATTCTTGTATAAATTCTTATAATTTCATATAATTGTTGATAATAGATCTGATTTCAAACGAGTAATGTGAGTGGTGAAGGAAATCATCTCAGCGCGGTATGTTTTAATAGTGCTTTGCTCATATCAGTTGCTCTTTTCCTCATCTCAAATCCCTCTGTTGAATCCATCAAAGTTTTCACAACCATTCTAAAGTAACATATTCATCTACACGCGCCCATGGCCTAACAGTTAATCCAATTTTCAAGTACTTAGTTATAAGTTGAGAATTTCATGGCTGATCTGCATGAAGTGGCCATGTTGCTATAGGACATACTCTCCATACATGATTTCCATCCGCAATGAATCATAAAATCACCCATTAAACTATGTGCCAAAATTTCCAATTGTGGTGCCCAATCGCTTACAATAATCCCTCTTAATCATACAACGAAGTAATCGTTCCAAATGACATGAAAATAACTTAGTTTTGTTCTTGTTTGTCAAGCTAATCCAGGGACTCATGGCGTTTGTTGGGACTCAACATGATTTCTTTCTTCTATTTCTCGCATGATCTTAAAGACACAACATGTCAAATTTTGTTTTTTTGATGTGCACTTGTATTTCCTCGTTAGTCATCCTAGCAGTTTTAAAAAATTTCTATTCATCGATCTTAAATTTGTCATCAATAAAAACAATAAAGACAACAACTATATCTTCTGCGGTATCCTATACTTAAAATTAAAGTAAAAACGATGAGAACTGCTTGGAAGGATGAGAACTAGGGATAGATTAATCAGTTGGACAAATTGTATGTTACATAACAATTCTTGTAATTTTTGTCTTTATTATTTTATATATATTTTACTCTCATCAATTTTATAAAATATATTGTAATTGATTATAATTTAATAATTAAGTTTTCTTCTTGTAATATTTTGTAAGACAAAAATAAATATAAATAAATTATTGTATGTTACATAACAAAACAAATATTTAAATCTCCCTTATTGATTATAGTTTTGAAAATATTTTCAATAGAATCAATTGTTACATAAACTATCAAAAATATTCTAAAAGTGTTTAAAAATAAAATTATGTATTTTTGTGTGTTATAGTTTATGGTTTTTGAGTGATATGTGCGCTCGGAGGTTTTTATGCCGAATTTTTTTTGTGGGCGTCCATGACGAACTATTAAATATCACACGTGGGTTAAGAAGGGAAAACACATGTTTTTTTGAGTTCAAACGAGGTCCAGAATGGGAAATACGAATTTTTCCATTTTATCATGTATTATAGCCCATGAATTTTGTGTGATATGTGCGTCCGATGGATTTTTCGATGAAATTTTTTCATGAACGTCCATGATAATCTATTAAATGACACGATTGGTTAGGAGGATAAAATATAGGTTTTTTCGAGTTCAAATGAGGCCTGGAACGAGAAATAGGATTTTTTTCATTTTTTGTGTGTTAATAGTCCATGAATTTTGTGTGATATATGCGCCCGGCGATTTTTTGACCATTTTTTTTTGAGTTCAAACGAGGCCCGAAACGGGAACTAGAAAAAAAAATTCCATTTTATTTTGTGTGTTATAGTCCATGGATTTTGTGTTATATGAGGGCCCAGGGTTTCAACCTAAATTTTTTGTGGGTAACTATGATGACCTATTAAAAAGCGTGCATTGGTTCAGATGGCCGAACATATGTTTTTTCGAGTTCAAACGAAGCCCGAAATAGAAAATAGGATTTTTTCCCCTTTTTTTGTGTGTTTATAGTCTATGGATTTTGTCTGATCGTCCGATGGGTTTTTTTTGCATAAATTTTTTGTCGGTGTTCGTGACGACCTATCAAATGGCACTCATTGGTTCGGAGAGGCAAATATAGGTTTTTTCGACTTCAAATGAGACCCAAAACGAAAAATAGCAATTTATCCAATATTTTGTGTGTTATAGTCCATAGATTTTGTGTGATATATGCGCCTGACAATTTTTTGGCTGAAATTTTTGGTGGGCTTCCGTGACAACCTTATAAATGGCGCACATTGGTTCGGAAGGGAAAATAGAGGGTTTTTCGAGTTCAAACAAGGACCAAAACGAGAAATAGGGATTTTTTTTCATTTTTTCATGTGTTATAATCCATGAATTTTGTGTGATATGTGTGCCCGATAATTTTTTTCTGAATTTTTTCATGAGCATACATGACGACTTATTAAACGGTGCGCATTGGTTAGGAGGGTCAAACATAGGTTTTTTTCGAGTTTAAACGAGGTTCGAAATAGAAAATAGTATTTTTTCTATTTTTTCGTGGGTGTTCGTAACAACCTATTAAATGACACGCGTTAATTCGGAAAGAAAAATATAGGTTTTTTCGAGTTCAAACGAGGCCCGAACGGGTTGGTTGTTCAACATTTTTCCGAGGATCATATTATTTAATTGGTTGTTCAATAATATTTGAATTACTTAAATAACTTGGTATACATGCTGAAACATTTTCAGCACCTTACAAAATCTCATTGATTAATTGCTCAAACTCAATTGAACTTGGGGATGTTATGTACGACCATCAATATTTCACTTGATGTAAAAGTTTGATCATTTATAAAAAATATGTTATTAAGTCATTCTTAAAGAAAAAAATTACATTTCTTAATTTCACAATCCTAATATTATTATATGGACAATAGAATTAGTATCTCTTAGACCTTTTAGCATATCTAATGAATTAATGTTCATTAATGATCCTAAGATTCAATTTCTTTTAATTTCTTGTGAATTGTAAAACTTAATTTCATATGAGTACAACCCAAAAGTATCTTTAGAAGGTTGAGACTCGATTTAATACATACATTATCATCTTAAAGAAATTCAATTCACAGGAACTTATAGTAGCGTAACGCTACTTAACATACTATGTATCATATCCAATAAAGTTCAATTTCTTTTTTATGCTACACATTAATCTTATGTTTTGAATTTGTATACTTACTTATTGATATAGATCACGCGTAAGCACGTACTATAATTAATATTTATCAACAAAATAGAAAAAATAATAAAATAACTTTTTTTATTATGAAAATTTTAAAATCTTTTTATAAGAAAAAGATTTATACTTTTACACCTAAAAGCAGGTGCGTTTAACTGGACACCCTTCGTTAAAAATTATATATATATTTCTACGTTTAAAGGATATATATTTAAAGTTGAATTATGTCTTCGATGTAGTGATAATGTGTGTCTATTTGAATGAAGGAGTTTTCGGTTCAAACTCCAAATATCACAATATTTTTTTATATTGTTTTGACAGTCACATACCATTATTTTTGAACACCCTTAATAAAATTTCTAGCTCGGGAAAGTTTTGTTTTCTTTCATTTTTACATAAATGATAAAAAAAAATGGTCACAAAATCGTAATTCTTCTCCGTCGGTTTAAACGTGATGAGTAGAGATTTGGTCCTTGCATGTTGACCACGTGTCACCAATAATAATCACCACCTTATTTCCTCTTATCCATTTGAATTATTTTTTTTCTAATTTTGAAAAATGAAATGTTGTGTAACGACAAATTAAAATACATTTCTAGATTTCTAAAACAAAAAAAAAATCTTCTGAAACTCAATAGGCATAGAAGTTAATGATATTTGTCCATGGATAAGAAGCATCTTTCAACTATTGCCAACGATGTTATTTGCAGATGTGCCAAGTTAGTTCTCTCATTTTACTTCAATTGCTAAATAAAACTTGAACTTTTTTATTAAAAAATTGAACTATATATGTCAATTGTCAAATATTCTAAAATATTTACAAATGGAAATATATTCATGATATAAATGAACATCCATAGTTGAGGCTAGATTAATACATTTTTGGTGCTTGATTATGATGTAACTCATATTATGGTTTGAGTAGCGGAAATTGTCATTAATGCTTGTATTAGAGTAAACTGTTTATTTCATATCCCTTGGGGTGCACCAGTGACGAATTTAGGATTGAAAGGTTGTGGGTCTGAAAGTGGCGGAGTCAAAAAAACAAAAAAAAAACATGTTAACATTGAGATTCAAACTCAGGCTCAACAACACCAGAAGAGCCTTAAGCACCCACCCAAGAGCGGACCAGTCAGATTATTTGTTCATTGGGTGCTGTATGTTAATTTTATTATACAAATACCTCTTAATTTCTACATAGATATTATATATTCCGAGATGAGGTTAAGGTGGGATGTATTGTGCAAGAACTGTTGTTTTCATATATTATGGATTTTGTAAATTGGTAGAGCTACCAAATTATTCTAGTTTAATTTTGTCATAAACTCTGTTTTTGGAGTCTACAAAGCTTCATACAAAATTGTGAATACACACTTCATTTATAGTGTGAATCATCAGCAATAAGTTATAAGTACTAATAGATATTTCATGTTAGGAAATTGGACACAACTGTGGATGAACTAGTGCATGAATTTGAGGCTGGATGGGATCCTAACATGGAGGGATATTCGAGGAAATTAGTCGAGTTTTGCTGCTCCAAGTCCCTCACTGATATGTGTAGTAAGTTACAAGAAATGATCGATAATGGTGATTTTATCCGGTTCACGTTTGATATGATGCTGGCATGGGAAATACCTAGTTCAACAGAAGAAGAGACACATGGAGTATGTTCTCTCATGTACAATCGTCGTGTCTTTCATGCTTCCTAGATTAATCACCATCATTTGTTTTGTTGAATCAACGTGAGTTTATTTTGTTAATTGTGTAATGGAAGTCCAAAAATTTGAAAAAATATTAGGAGGAACTTTTTTGTGTCCTAGAAGATTGATTACATCCTTTATTTTCCTTATATGATATGTACTTTGTAGTTTACATATTTTTCGTAAACAATACAGGAATCTTTGGCGAAAGAAAAAGAAGAGAAAAAAGTCAGTGCTGAGATGACTAAGGAACAAGATGACATCTCTTTGTTCTACTCGGATCTCTTGCCGTTCCTTGTAAGAAATCCGAATCCTTGAGTTAGAAGTACTGTGTTTTGTTATATTATGTTACTCAAAAGATAACAGAAGATCAGACAAGTTGTTTATGCGCGTATTAGTACTATGCTACGACTTAAGATGATAACGACGTAGGTGAAAGCTTGAAGTTTGTTAGTTTTCTTTCATTGAATTTCACTCTCCAAATAACTGATCAAAGTGATTGGATTGGCAGGTTGATCATAAACCTAGTGTTGGAGAGCATGCTTTCTTGTGGCTGGCGACACTCGTAAATTTAGTAGGTGATTTTGTTAACGGAAGATGTACTTTCGAGACTCTGACAGCACATACAGAAAATCGACTGCATTTTCCTGCTTATAACATATTCTTGAAGGAGACTATAAAGTAATTATCCTGAACTCTTGCTTTCCCCCCTATTAGTTGGAAGATTATTTCTCATGGAGCTATAATGCAAGAATGGACTCAGAATCAACGACAAAATTAAATCGACTGGTATAATAATGTTGTAGCAGCCAAGTATAAATTCTAGATTCCGAAAATGGAATTTGAGATCAAATGTGTACTTCAGGGTCCTCAAGGGCAGACCCCCTTCGGCGGAAAATATTACTATTTATACACGGTTTAATTTTTTTTTAATGTATATATAGTAGATGTCGAACGTCCTTCGGTTAGTTCGCGTGTTTACTTCTTCAGATTTTGAACCCCTTTGTTAAAAATCCTAGCTCTGCCACTGAGGGTCCTACTTGTCATCAAGAAGAGTTATTTATCTCGGTTTCAAGTGAATATAGGTTATGCACCTAAGTTCTTTCTTGTATATTTGGCGGGGTGGAGAGAGGGGGAAAATGTCGTATGATGGTGATGTTTCTTCAGATGCAAATTGGGAAAACCGGGGGGGTGGGGGGGAATGGTGAATTTTTCTTCTAGCAGATAATTTCTTGTTTCTAAAATGCCTTGCCTCTCAACTTTAGTAAAAATGTTGCACTAGACCTCATCATTTTTGTTGACAATTTTCGGTGTCTACTGGACTTTAGGTGCATAAAGCATTTGGAGAAACAAGCAACTCCAACGAGTGTGGAAATGAGAGATGACGAGTTTATAATACATGTAGAAGGAACTGCAAGTTCACAAAGAATAGTGCGCCATATTGGAGGGACAAGTTGGCCTGGTACTCTTTCCTTCATTATAGTTTCGCATTGTTATGAGACCTCGTATTTTAAGGATATTACAGTTAACGGTACTTCTGTTTCTAGGTAGGCTGACACTAACAAACTATGCCCTGTACTTCGAGGACTCCGGAGTCATTTCTTATAAAGACGCTCTTAAGCTCAATCTTTCGGAAGATTTCGAGCAGAGTATCAAACCTGCTGCTACAGGTCCGTGGGGTGCTCCGCTCTTTGACAAGGCTATAGTTTATAGTTCTTCTGAATTGTAAGTATTCTCTCAGCTTCCACTTCTCCGTAAGGACTAAGTATTTTGGCATTATTTATCGCTTGCTTTATAAAACAATCTAACTAATGGTAAGTAGTATGGTAGAAGAAATAGATGAATCTTTCTACCATACTATCTATCAATAGAATACTGCCGATTCCAGTCCACTCATTTCGTTTAATACTTGAAATAGGAGTCTTCTTCATTTCATTTCGTCTATTTTGTCTAAGAGGGTCAAGTTTCATTCAAGAATTAATCGTTTTGAATGACTGTTTTATATTTACGTAAATGAAGTGTCACTCTAAAGAACTGTACATGAGATTTTCACCTCAGACAACTCCTCATTCAATTCTTTTGAATTTCATCGGATCCTTTTCCGCGTTCGAGAATCCCCCTTCCACTCCGCCCCAAAGAATAGATATCTATAAGAGATTGGGCAAAGTAGAAAGGACGAGTTTAAATGCTTCAAGGACGATTCTTTCTGAAAAAATGGAAAATGCTTCAAGAATTGCTGGTTTGAAGGATGATTTTTGCTTTTAATATACCATGTTCATGTGGAATTTCACAATTTATACGCTTATATGGCCTCAAGGACCATGTTTGTGCACGATATGAATACTTTTGGCATTGTATAATTTAGGGAAGAAGCTGTTCTCTTGGAATTTCCAGAAATGACAAGCTCAACAAGGCGCGACCATTGGCTTGCTCTTATAAAGGAGATTATACTTTTGCATCGGTTCCTACGGAAGTTTAAGGTTGATTCATCTTCAGGATCATGGGAGATGCACGCGAGGACAATACTAGGAATTATAAGGCTTCATGCAGCTAGAGAAATGCTTAGGATCTCTCCACCAGTTCCCAAGAATTTCTTAATTTTCGATTTGCTAGACGAGTTACCAAAAGGAGATTATGTACTTGAAGAGCTTGCTGAGAGTCTGAAGAAACTAGACGTTGGACATCCTTGTAGTGCTAGCTCAATCTTGAGAAGCCTGAATATCTCCCTGATGCCTGTTCCAGCCGAAGTGGTCAAAGAAATTGATGATAGCAACCGCATCCCTGGACAGACTGACAATGTTTCGTCATTGGGGAATGCTATCGATCAAGCGAGAGAGGAAGCAAAGGAGATTGAAAAGGCCAAAGCTACTGTTGAGGAACTGAAAGGGGAAGGGATGGGGAATAGTGTCCAGGTTCTTATGGTAAGTGTTGCTGAGTTATTCGACGTAATTGCATGCATATCATATCTCCTATAGATTTACGAAGCTAGGAGAGGCGAAAAAAGGTAAGAAATTACAAAGATAACCAGTATAGAAGCTTGACTTCCCCTATTTGTTAGAACTCTGTATCACTTAATCTGAATTGAAGAGTTTTTAATAAGCATAATACATAAGCAAACACTTAAACTCGGCCTGAACTAACAAGTAAGCACCCCAACTTTGTAAGTGTTCATCTATACACGTCAACTTGATCTCAACGAACAAATAAACACTCTAACTCGTCCACACTGTGTCTCGTGGACACATGACGTTGACGTGGCTCATTAAATTTTGAGGTGTCTAGTTGATCATTTTGAAAGTTGGAAACTGACAATGTGGCCGAGACGAGTTGAGCTGTCTACATGTCTATACTCAAAGTTGGAGTGCTTACTTGCCAGTTGAGGACACATTTTAGTCATGTTGATTTACTTATTGTCGTCTTCTTAATAGTATGCTTATACTCTGCTACTGTATTGTTCCGAAATATCCTAACCTGACCGTCTTTATTTTCTGTACTAATCAGGGTCTTATCAAACAGCTCAGGAGGTTAATGCCTTATATTCAAGAGGTATTAACATGGGAACGACCTCTATGCACCTCCATTTTTGTCCTGACGACACTCATAGTCATATATATGTAAGTATCTTAATTCCTACATACATTATTTGAACAAAATGAACCACAGCTCGAAAAAAGACATTAATAGATGTTCGCGAATGCAGAGAGTGGATTGGCAAAGCAATAGCAGCTCTCTTATTGGGAGCAGTTGCTACGATGATATGGACAAGACGAAGAGGGGACGTACTAGTTAAGGCAAGTAAAATAGTTATCTACACTGGATCTGATCATACAACGATGGAAAACATAGTGTCAGCACAACATGGACTAAGAAATGTCTACGACTTGATTCAAAGCATGAACATAGTACTACTGAAAATCTGGTCCATATTTGTTTCAAAGGCACCAAAGGTAACACAACACAACACAACGATTCTTCCCCTTTTTTTGCCTAAACTTTGTCATGACGGATCGTTTACTAATTTTTGAAATGTGGTTACAGCATGCAGATTTAGTAATGACAGCAATGGTGGTTGCTGCAATGATATTAGCAGTGGTTCCGTTCAAGTTTATCGTTATGGCTTTGACGTTGTGCATCTTTATACAGACATCAAAGATTGGGAAATACATGGAAAATGAGAAAGTAAATCGGAGAATAAAGGAGTGGTGGGACTCTATACCTGTCGTCCCTGTCGAAATTGTGGGGAAAAATGTTGATTCATAGTAATGGGAAGTTTTCATAGTCATGGATGTATATAGATCCCTTCAGTTTTATGTAGATTTTATATGAGATCAGTTCCTTATACTTCTTTTTGTTTATTGGTTCTTTTGGTTTGATCACTTTTAACAATTTTCACAATTAATCAAATATGGTAAAGAGTTCACAAACATCTTTGTATTTGAAGTCAGAAATATAGTGAAATTTGGTATCTCCATGTTTCAGATTTTTATCATTAACATAAGCATATATATTTAGATCATTGAATACATGTCCAACCCACCCCACCCCCAGGGTGACAAATCCGCGCAGTGAACCATTTTGTCCTAAGCCAAACACAGAATAACACCTAAATTAAGCATATAAAAAGATGAGCTTCGATTCCTCAATCCAAAATCTGCAATCTAACAAAAGAGGGCAATGAAAAATACTGCACTTCGTGAAACAACAGATGTAATGACAAAAAAAAAAAAAAAAAAGAGACCAGCCAAAGCAAACAAATACAACGGAGAAAAACAGCAATCCACAACAAAAGCTGAAAAAAAGGGAAACTGCACAACCCATATTCCACAAATGTGCTAGCGGGTTCTTTACATGAAGTACCTGTATACCAGAGATTAAGCTAGTCTAACTTTCTTCTTGCCGGCTACCGCTAGGCATTAGAATATTCGCAACATTCATCTTCGTTGTCTTCATGAAGCCAATATTTGCTGAAATGCTGCACCCTGAACTTCCATTCTCCTTTAACAGGATCATATGACACAAATTCAGCACCTTGATCTCCTGCCTTCCTCTTAAGCATTTCTTTATATTTCTCGATTCTAGGACCCTCTGTATACTGTTGTCCAGTTTTCTTATCGAAACATTTTATGTTGAGAAGTGTCACCTCAGCGGGCTTGTTAAGACCTTGGCCAACAGGAGGTTTCTTACTTTCATCCATATAGACTATCACCTCCCGATTGTTAAACTGAATTAGAGACTCAAGATCAAGACGACGAACATCTGTTTCCCCCATGAACTTGATGCTACCGTACCCATGTCTTCCAACCACAAAATCCTTCACACGGCGACAGAACCCAGGTTCAGCTCTTTCTTTGGCTGCCAATTCCTGAATCCGTGGCTCTGTGTAATAATCAGAATGCAAGAGCTTTGGCATCAGAGCCTCAATGTCAGCCCCATGTTCATAAACAATTGCTGCCTCACCAGCTCGATGGCCAGTAAGGGTAATGGAAGATCCTCCTTTTCGGAGATGTTGCCCTTCGTGGAGACCATTAGGTTTCTGGTTCAGTTTGGTACTATCGAGACCCTCTTTATCAAAGCCATTCTCAACCAGATCTTCTGCAGGAAAAGATGAAATACAGTGAATGAGGCCACATACTGTAACATAATTTTGATTCTGGTGACAACTGGGTAACCGACATTGCAAGGCAGAAGCAACATTTATATTAACAAGTCATACTGTCATAACAAGCTTCTAACTTGTATTCAATTAACAGCTATTATCATGATAGCAGAAAAGAGCAAAGGGCTAGTTCCAGTTTTCCTTTTTCCTTTTTTCTTTGGGGGTTGGTTATCAAAAGCTCTTCTAATTGGCAAAATAGGACAGCATGTTTAAAGTTTAACTGTTGGAATTGGACCAACTCAATTGCAAATGTATTATGACCCGACGAGTTTAACGACTCAAAATTTTAGGATCTCTTATTTTTCGGATAACTATAGTGTCTGAGCCAACTTGACGCACCTTGACTAATTCCATCTACCTTCCACTAGCAACAAATGTCAAAGTTAACTCTGTCCACCAAAGGCTTAGACAGATGGAAAGACGCCTAGTGTTTTTATCTCAGCCCACCTCATTGACCACTTCAAAATTTTCGGATCCTGAGTTGTTGCATTATTTGACAAGGGGATCTCAAGGATGTTCACCATTATAATCTATGTAGGATAAAACTACTAAAAACCATCATACATATGTAGGAAACTCTCTTAGGTGCAGATAGTCTTCAGAGTATTTGGCCAATTAATATGATATAAAATTGAACTAAGGAGGATAGAAGTAAAAGATGCTGGGAGTTTCAATCAAGAGCTCAATCCTCCTATGCTTGAGAAAGTAGCCTAACCTTGGTGCAGATCATGGAAGAGAATCTACTGCCTTGCCCAGAAAGGAGTTAATAATTTTCATGATGCCAACTTCTAGACTCAAAAATTAGAGATAATTTTTTAATCTTGAAGGTGCTGCTAGAAACTCGGGAAAAGATGGAACTTGTATATAGAATAGACTTTGCATAATCAGGAAAAATGTCGCCAAAATGTAAACAACAAAAGAAGAGCCAAACTGGGATTCAGAGATGAACGAATGGATTTGGGGGAGGGGGGGCTCAAAAGAATGTGCAAATAGTACTTATCATCCATTGTTGCAGACATATGTGGCGGCTCTCAAGGGTCTGATTGATAATTTGTTTCCTAGCTGTTTGAGAGGCCATTTTCACTGTTAATGTTCCAGGTATTAAATTAGATCCTCTAGCTGAGGGGAGTTTTTATTTAATGACCTAGAAATCTTCAAGGGCCAATTGGCGCAGGGTTCCAAGCTTGGTGTGATAAAGTCCTACCCCTCTACCCTTGACTTAAGTACCTGACTTTTAATCTGCGGCAGGTTACTATTCCTGACGTGTACCTAATCCATACATCATGTGTTGCGCTCTCACATTTAACCAAAGCCCTGGGGACTGTTTCAGGAGTTCTCCCATGCTACTTATCCCTTTCCTTTCAATCAGTTTAATTGTTGATGAGAACTAGATATCCTAGATTGTTTGTAGGATTATATTACTGTGTTGAATTTGTTTGTAGTATATAGTACTGATAAACTTGGCATTAAAACAAAAAATGTTCACATCATTTTTTTCATAACCAAAATTATTTTGACAAATTGGTACACTCAGAAACATTTTCGCTTATTGAGAACTTCAACAAGATATCAACAATTACTTACTGTTTTTATCTTTTGCACTGGCAGCATTAACTGGAGCACAAACAACTTCAGCAGTTTTACCTGAACAAGAAGTGCATTCTTCAGCAAAACAGACCCACAACATTACAACACAAACAACTATGCATCAATATAGTTTTGAAAGCAAGACTTGACATAGTACATACTAAGACTAATTAGAGAAATGATAAACACAAGCAAAAAAGGTACCATTCTTTCCAGTTCTTCAAAAAAATTGTTAACTTAAGAAAAATAAGAGGCTAAAAGGTACAAAAATGTCTCCTAAACACAGGTCCACAAAATCGAGTGTCATACTAAGACTAAAGACGTGTGAAAAATAAAACACATAACATTAGATAAAAAAAAATTTGGAAAACACCAACTCCACAAAACCCACATATGCTAGAAAAGAGAGAGGCAACGTTGAATTCTACAATTGGGAAAAACGAGGATGGAGGTAAAATTGAGAGGCTTATAAGCAAGAAGTACATGATTCGAAAATTAGAATCACATTTGGTTGTGCCTAGCAAGGTTTAAATTTGTTCTAATTTATGCCTTGTTAAATAGTTATATAGATTTCCCTATTTAGCATTCTAGAATTTTTTGGTTAATTTGGGTGCGGAAGTCTGAGATTTCTATGATTGCTTACTATAGTCGCTTGTTAAAGGAATTCTTGATTTTGGTAGCTCCAGGGTTATTTATAGATTACATGGCCTAAAGTTCTCCTTTGCATCCTGTTACCCAAGTAGTAATGAATTGAAAGTTGACAGTTCAATTCACTGGTTCCTTCGTCCGGATTTGATCTATTTTTTCTTCATCACCATTGAGCTATCAATTGTGGGTGAAGAAGAATTTATTTTTATGTGTTTAAGTTGGGGGTTCCGGCCCCCCTCTTTAATTTCAGATTCCTATCCCCTAGCCAGCCGTTGGATTCTTTTTCTTTTTCTCCAGCGACTTCTTTTAAGGAAAGAAGGCGATTGACAAAGAAACAAATTGTTAGGCTCAACTATAAAGAAAAAATATGTACTCACTTTTTTTGCCATGTCACGATAAGGTACTTAGGAGATGCACTTCTAACATAAGAAAGTGGCAAAGTTAGTGGGTAGCTGAAAAATCAAGCCAAGTTTAGGGGGCTACCTAGGTATACTAGGCCCAAATAAAATGATCAAATAACTAAAAATCACACTTCAAAACTTCAGGATGTGCCTTCAATTATGCACTTCTAACAGAAGAAAGTGGCAAAGTTGTGTCTAACTGACAAATCAGGCCAAGTTTAAGGGGCTGCCTAGGTATACTTGGCCAAATAAAATGATCAAATAACTAAATATTGCACTTCAAAACTTCTGGAAGTGCCTTCAATTATTAAAGAAAATCAAATCCATTAAAAAGACAACTTTTTGGAGCCTAAAAAAATTATCCTCCCTCCATCCCAATTTAAGTATCTTAGTTTGACTGGGCACAGACTTAACGAAACAAAGGGAGACCTTAGAATATTGTAGTCTTAAATTAAAAATGAATATTGTAGTCTTAAATTAAAAATGAATATTGTAGTCTTAAATTAAAAATGAATATTGTCCTTGAAATCTCGCGGTCTTAAATTAAAAACTTGTATAGTCCTTTAAATCTTGTGGTCTTAAAACTTAGTATGTAGAATGTTGGAATTGGAAAACTTACTAAATATAGAAAGAGGCACTCTTTTTGGGACAGACCAAAAGGGAAAGTAACACTTAAATTGGCACGGAGGGAGTATCTTTTTAAAGGTATTTTGATTTGATACTCATTAATAATTGAAGGCAAATCCAAAAAATTTGAAGTGCAATATTCAGCTATAATCCAAAAACAATATTCACAAAAAGAGGAGTCATGCAATCCACGGTTCAAATTCCAAGTTCTTTCATGTAGAAAGGTTATTTCAACCACCAAGAGGAGAAGTTACTGGGGTTCCTATCAGTTCAAAAGCAACATACAATTTAACCCAGTGCAGAAAATCAGAAAATTGCAAAATATAAATAAAACATAATGTTTCTAATATGCTTGATGAGTCAAAATCACAATAATGTGTCTATAGTATATTGGAGTGCAACTTCGGTCGAGTGGTTTGGATGACTCAAAATGAACAGAAACATCGAGACTCTACCATGTATCTACTGTGTATTAGGGTGTAATTTGGGTTGTGTGTGGCAACTTCCCACACGCTAAAGCTATCTTTCTTGCAACAGATACACTCCTTATAGAGTGAAGATGCCAACTTAAGAATGTCAAGACTGATCAAAACTAACCAGTTCATGGTCAAAATCAACACAAATGACAACCACAAGCATAACCTGAACTGTAGAGTTATTGCAATCTAAGGGATATGATTAAGAGCAGGTTGGTAACTGCCCTATAATTTTGCAGGAAAACTGGGTAACTACACAGGTGGCATGGCGATGGGGGCTAGGCGCCTGGGGACAGGCGCTGGGCTAGGTGGCATGGGCGCTGGCATCTACCGGCATCTATCATTAAGGTCTTCGACGAGAGGATTATTGTTGGCTTTAGAACTATGTAGTAAGTAAAACACAATCCATAACCTACCATTCTCATGCGCTGGGGAAGACATGTGCTTTGATGGGGATACTTTCTCCAAACCACCTCTCGAAGGCCACTGGTCCAATGGACGAATTACTAAAGCTCTTGGGTTCTCTCTGGGAACAAACAATGCATCTGCCTTAGGCGTGCTTGGTGTTTCATCATCGTCACAAAAGAACGGTACCTGCAAAGAAACATAAGTCACATAAAGTCAGTCAATGTGTTGCACTTAAAACTAGATCTGTTGATTCATTGAGGATTTAGAGGTCTAAGATAAATAAAACATCATTTCACCTTAGTCCCCTCAGTTTTAGGATGATATTTCCTTGCTGGCAACCTAAGCCGTCTTTGAGAAAGGTGTCGAGAAGTAAGTAATGATGATATCCTGACAGGAACAGGTTTGTCAACCACCTGTAAACAATAAAGTGAAAAACATGCAAGAGCACCAAATTATGTATCTGTTGTTGTTTATGTTAATAATAAAAAGAAAAAGTGGAGTAGAAACGAAAAGGGCAGATCCCATCCACAAACCAAAATAAGAAAATCATAGAGAAGCCATGCAAGGAAGGTAGCCTCTTCCCCACCCCCCACAACCCATTTAAAGTAAAGAAGGCATGTCATACACACTTACCGGTAAACTAGAAATCCCATACTGTATAGAAGAAGAAGTGCCAGTACGACCAATTGACATCTGAGGCATCGCTGGTAAAGTTCCAAATGGATTAGTAACAACTGCAGGTTGTGCGACAACTGAGTTTTGGATAGCTGGCCTGTAGCAACAGGTGTTTATCAGTTCCATACAAATAATCATGAAAGAAGAGGAGTACATGGGCGAAAAACTGGTATAAAAGGATCAAGATGCACTTCAAGAAATGAACATGTCCTCTGACAGTACTACAGGTGTTCATATAATCATGAAAGAAGAGAAGTACATGGGCGGAAAACTGAAATAAAAGGATCAAGATGCACTTCAAGAAATGAACATGTCCTCTGACAGTGCTACAGGTGTTCATATAATCATGAAAGAAGAGAAGTACATGGGCGGAAAACTGAAATAAAAGGATCAAGATGTACAACTAGAAATGAACATGTCTCCTCTGGCAGTACTCATGACAGTCTATTATTCAAGAAATCACACAGCTCATGTGTACCGCCATCTTGATAACATAAACTCTTATTAAGGTCATACTGGGTCATCTGAAGAAACAGGCAGCCCTTTAATCCTTTACTGCATTCTTCTTTTGGGGGTGGGGATCAATTGAAAGAAATTGACAAATATTGAAGGAAATTACTGCATAATTCCAGAATTGGAGGAAAATATGATCAGTACAGGCTAAATGGAAGTAACGCTACAGGTAAACTGATAAAAGGGGCTGTAAGAAACATCAAGACTATATTCATAAGTTAGACCAAATCTAGATGACAACTTCCTCTAATGCTGTATATGCATGTGCTAACATCGTAAAAAGAAATTTTAAGGATCATTTAAAGAGCTGTTACATACGGCTGACTGAAAAGGCTGGGAGTGCCACCAAAACCACTTGCAGCAGCTGTAAATTAGAACAAGAGACAGATTTAGTAGTCGCATCACCAATCTCACCAACTATAAAAGGAACTCTCACATTTCAATTACCTCCTTGTGTCGGACCAAAGTTATTGAACCCAAAAGTAGAACTCTGAGAAGGCTGAGTCAGTTGAAAAGGAGTCGATAGAGAGGGCTTCAAATCCAAAGAAAAGGATGTATTAGGCAGACAACTAGATAAAAGGTGGGGGGGGGGGACAGCTCCATATAACTTAGTGAGCATATGATATAATTTTACAGCAAGAAAAAGGAACAAAAAATTGATCAAACAGATACACTAAGCAAGTCAACCTCGAGAAAAATAACGACAACCCAAATGATAGAGCATTGAAGATATATGCATAAAAATTTAGGTGTTTTGCTTTCTCAGACGTGATTGCAAATGTCTTAATAATTTCCGGTGTTGAACACCCTTGCAACCATATAAGAATGGCCTTGTAATACCTGTGGATTTATGAGGTGATGTACTCCTCCACTTCCTACTTAAATAACACAAATCAAGCATGAGTACATGCTCACTTCCAAGTTTTATTTGCTAACAGAAACCTTTTATCTTTCACAAATGACCAAAGTGTGACTACCCACATCTCCCTGCCTTCAGGTCACGATTCACGCCTCTACCCAAAAAAAAAAATGCACCAAGGGGTGCTATCCTTGTAAAGGTAACTGCTTAACTGCTGAAGCTTAAGCCAAGATGACAAAACAGCCAAAGTTGATGACTAAACCTTGAGATTTTATCCGATAGTCATGTTCATCATACAAATCCATACAGCAAATATTTGTGAAAATCATCTGATAACCATGAATGCAATGGGACCAAAAGATAGAGAAACCTAAAGAAGCAACACAAGAACATTACATAGAATACAATTTATGATTAACTTACTGTTGTTTGGCCAAATCCCATTGTACTGCTTGTATTTACCAGTGGTGCACTTGAAAACAAGTTACCACCAAAGCCAGTAGAAGGTGTACTAAACAAATTGGATTGACCAAATGCTGGTGTAGTCTGGGCAAAAGATGATGCGGTCTGTCCAAAGGCCGAGCTCGTCTGTCCGAATGGAGGGGTAGTTGATTGGAATAATGGAGATGATTGAGTGTTACCAAAGCTTAAGCTAGGACCAAATGCTGGAGCAGTAGCCTGAGCTGACGAGGAGCCAAAAATTGATGTTGATGATCCAAAACCCGAAGCACTAGATGATCCAAAGAGGGTGGGAGATGTACTTTGTCCAAAAGCTGAAGTTGATCCAAATAAGGAAGAGGAAGTGGAGGATGTAGAGCCAAAAGGATTAGATGTATTTGAGCTTGGAAAGGCAGAGGAATTAAAAGCCGGAGTAGTTGGGACTCCAAAACCTGAAGTACTGAATGTGGATGGTTTGGGGGCAAAAGGGTTGGAAGATGTAGTGGACGTAAATGGATTTGCAGATGATTGGCCAAATGGGGAAGTTGTTGATGATGCGAAGGCTGAGCTTCCAAAATTCATTCCACTAGTTGACTGACCCGCAGGAGCAGGACCTCCTGTAATGTGAGGTTCAGATTATCAACACTGCAAAGATCACTAATGTCGAGAGTATAATTTACATTAAAACTTACCCTTATCTCCCAACTGGTAATCCTCCCACCTAAGTTCTTCATGGCTCTTTTCTTTGTAAACTGGCATGGCTGAAATAGACTCTAGTTTCGCAGGCTGGGTACCACTGGGATTATCTGCATCAGGTGTTGCCTGGTAAGCAGCAACTCGTGTTCCGCCCCGTTGACCACCAACAGCAGATTGTCCAAAACTAGGGTTTCCGAAAGATGTCGCAGAAGTTTGGGCTCCTAAACCATATGAAGAGACCAAGTATCAGAGATGAATAATATGATAAACTAACGTTGATTTTCAAACCTTACAGTTAGAGAAAAAACAAATAATATCAAAAAACATACTCCCTCCAGACAAATTTATGTGGTGATGTTTAAATAGGCAGGGAGTTCAAGAAAAAAGAGACACTTTTGAAACTTGTAGTTTAAAACAAGTCATAGATATTTGTGTGGCTACAAGATCATCTCATTAAGAGTAAAATGGATAGTTTAAAGTTATCGTTCTGAAATATAGAAAGATAGTAATTCTTTTGAACAGACTAAAATGGAAAGCATCACATAATTTAAGACAGAGGAAATAACAAAACTATCAGTCTGTCTTGCATGAATATAAAAACAACTTACCAAAGGCAGAACTTGGAGCACCAAAAGTTGACGTTGATGTGCCAAACGGGCTACTGCCAAAAGCAGATGTTGATTGGCCAAATGCAGGAGAGGATCCAAAACTAAACGAAGGAGCACTCGGAGTACCAAAAGCAGGAGTTGATGTGGAACCAAAGGCAGAAGCAGTGGTAGTACCAAAGGACGGGGTGCCAGATGCAAAAACAGGAGGATTTGTCACACCAAATGGGCTACTTGTACTGCCGAAGGTAGGATTAGGTGTAGAACCAAAGGCTGGAGTACTTGATGTACCAAATGCTGGTGTACTCGTCGTGGCACCAAAAGCAGGGGTGGTTGATGAACCAAATGTCGGGGTACTTGGAGTACCAAATGCAGGTTGACTTGAGGTACCAAAAGGCGTAGATGAGCCGAATAGACCACTCCCAAATGCCGGCTGTGATTGTTGAAACGAGCTGCCGAATGGACTTGTTTGGGCACTACTTGAACCAAAGCCGCCAAAAGCTGGCTTTTGCCCGAATACAGATGAACCTTCACAATCAAGACACTTTCAGAACTGAAGAACAAGCAAATACTGTTCCACTCACATTGAGTTTATAACACAATTAAAACAAAATAACTTAAATAACGTCAATTGATTCCCACTCTAAGGAAAATGCACACTGTAAACAACATACAGTTTACGCCACTAAAATATTAGTGAAGGGGAAATGCTGGAAAAATGCACATTGCAAACAACATACGGTTTACACCACAAAAATATTAGTAAAGGGGTTTCATTGACCTCCGAAAATTAAAAGAAAATGCATTCCCTGTTATACTAGAACAGAAAAAAAATGCAAAGAAAGAACTACAAGGAATGAAGCAAAAAGAGATATTAGATAGAGATCACTCTTCCCATTAAGAAAGAAAAGATGTGTCCTACATAAAAATTGCATTAGTAATAATAATACATATAAATTGCATTAACACTAATAATTTCCCCAACAAGTAAATCAGTTTTTTCCAGGAAAAAATATTAGCATTAAAATTCACATTGTATACTCCTCTGATTCAAAGCCTACAGGTGAAGGAGAGTAGACGTGCACGCCCACTATTTACCATGTTTTGAAGCTCGAAACAGCATTTTTCTCCGTAATCGAAAAAATATTTTCCAGGTACAAGGTTTAAATAGGAAATATCATTAATAATCATGTAAGAGAATTACAACACAAGTTCATTTGAACAGACAAATTATACACTTGGGCTTTATGCAGGCATTGGTACTTAGCATTTGTTTTTATTAAGACGAAGACGTCAGAATCTGAATACACTAAACAAAAAGATGTTCTACTAAGATCTGAATATAACTCCGCTTGTGTGAGCTCACTTACATTGATGGATAAAGGAGGAGGGTTGACGAGGTTCAAGCAAAAACAACCTCTCTACACCATAAAGGTAGGGGTAAGGCTACATACATCTTACCCTCCTTAGATCCACTTGTGGGAATGAAATATACAGGGTTTGTTACATTTTCCATTGTTGTATTAAGACTTGAACACTAAATAATTAAGATTGTTTATTTTACAAAAACATTTAAAAATAAGTTAATATAAAATTTAATAAAATACCAAATCAATCTAACGCTAAATCAATTAAATATTTTTAAAAAATCATAAGATGGTTGGTGGTAGTGCTGGCTAGCGGTGGTGGTTGTGGGTGTCAATTAAGGAAGGTGTTGGCTACTGGAGGTGTTGGTAAGAGCTAGTGGTGGCTGGAAGTGGTGGTTAATGGTGATAGTTGGTGACGGTGGATGATAGTGATAGCTAATGATGGTTGCGAATGATTATGTTGGCTGTCTTATATATAATGGTGGCGGATAGTGGTGATTGGTGGTTGTATAACAGTGATAGTAGTTGATTGTAGTAATTGGCAGTCTGGTCGCAGTGGTGGTTGTGGGGGTGAGTGGTGGTAGTGGATAATGGTGAGCCAGCCCTATTGTCATTGAAACATGCATAATAAATAATCATTAACTATCCACCTCACAGGCCACTGAGATGTGAACCCAGAATCATGATGAATGGTATTAAGACATTTGGCGTTAGCAATACTAAAGAATACAATAGAGCATTGATTGCATTCTGAAAAAAGATACATAAAATACAATTATGAAAGGAAGCTTGTAGAGACAAAGCATTGATTGCATTCTGAAAAAAGATATATAAAATACAATTATGTAAGGAAGCTTGTAGAGACAAATACTTACTCCCAAATGCTGATGATGAACTGCCAAAAGTTGGAGTAGTAGAAGCTCCAAATGCAGGTGAGGATGATGCACCAAAAACTGATGTAGACCCCAGAGGTGAAGAAGATTGGGGGGTTCCAAACACTCCAGTGGAAGTGCTACCAAAAAATGAACCACCTGATTGAGAACCAAAAGGATTTGTACTGCCAAAAGGTTTGGGAGCAAATGGGTTATTACTTGTCTGCCCAAAACCTGATTGTGACCCAAATGGGCTAGAAGATGACTGCCCGAAAGCTGAAACAAACAGAAAACAGTCAGCAGTGAACATCCTCACTGTATAAGATAAGAGGGAAAATGAATACTAACAATTGCATCTTAGACGAGAAAATTTCAAAAAACACAACACAAGTCGAAAGAAATAACACATTGTTTCTATGAAATGAAGCAAATAAATGGAAAAATGAGAGGGTGCATTGAGGCGTCGCGGAAAAGAGCAGCAATTGAAAATAAGAACGGGCAAGTCCTTTCTTAATCCTTTATTTCTTGTTAGGAGTACCAGTTTTAAACGAAAATATGAGTAAAGCTACGAGTCATGAGACTATCTTCAATAGAAGTTTGGGGGGGGGGGGGGGGATAGATTTCTCAAGTATAAAAAAGATGTCGAGACAGCTGCAAGTACTTACCATTCGTGGACCCAAACATGGTTTAATGGTCAAATCTTTCCCAG